>JAQIXO010002042.1:0-10721 GCA_034700305.1 Protaphorura armata | reverse complement strand
ATTATTCGGATGCGATTGCACACAATGGAATATAAAAATAATCTTGAATGAGAATAAAATTATTAGAGTTCATACAAAGTAAGCATTTCAAAGTTTCTGTCATTCATCTAGGTCTTTCGCCTTTTTGAGTTATTCGTTGTATTGATGATTGAATGAACTTATTTGTTCACTGCATTGTGTTCTCCTCTGAGGAAGACGAACATTGGAGAGAATTAATTTTATAATTCTGGTTCACTGAACTCTTTCACTCCGAACGAAAAACCTTATTCCGTCTAAGACTTTTGCACATCAAGTCGTATCTGTTGTACAAAATGAAGTTAATTTTGTCAAGTTTTTTATTTTTAATCTTAGTCATTCTAAGCGCCGCGGGACACCATGGTAACTCGTTCAAATCAGTCCAGGTCGGTTTCAGGGATCAAACATCCCGTTTATTTTTTTTATCAAAATCTGCATACCATTACCGTCAGTTCACCAGGCTGAATTTCGACTTTAGACAGAACCTAACCTAACCCTTGTAGAGCTCTAATTGGTGCTGCTTGCGCCCTTTTACTCTCGGAGAGTAGGTTCTTCACCACACTTGGCTACAACCATAGAGTTAGGGAAAAAATTCTCTGTGTATTTTTCGTATTCAAATACGAAAACGAAAAAAGCACATAGATAATTTTTTCTCCTAACTCTATGGGTACAACCAATGACTAATCACATTGTCACTGCTTCTCAATAATAACAAATAACCCTGCACCGTTATTTGAAAATATATTACACTTAACTGAAGAGCCATCTGACCTGGCCGCTATAAATTGGGTATAAATTTTTTCATACAAAGTTCGTTTCAACACCTTCACTAAATCGTAATCTGATTTTCCAGAATCAACATATAAAAACCTTCTATATATTATCACTATTGCCAAGAATATAATTATTAGCCCGTGGACGTTAGTCCTGTGAGGGCTTATAAAATCGCCACGTCTGTCTGTCTGTCCGTGGCCAGTCATGCTTCTAAAATATCAACCTTACGGTGGCACACATCTTAAAGCGGAGTAACAAAAAAACTGCTTTACATAATATACCATTTATATTGCTCCTATACTTTTTTCCGTAAGCAGCTTAAACGAAAACGTCACATGCACACTTGATACGAAGCGTCTTGAGATCAAATTTGCCTCTACTATAGTGGGTTCAAAACCAAATAGAACAAGATGCAGACTACACATGCATATAGAACTATCAAAAGACAATACCACTAAAGCATTCTGAATTCTGTTTCGCTTCAGACTATGTTGGTTTAAAAGCAATCCAGAGGCGGGTATGAGGGTATGAGCACCCTCAAAAAGTTGAACGCTGACCCTAATACGGGATAAGGTATCTATGTTAACGAGATAGAAATGGAGCTAGGATTACTTGCAAGCAATAAAGTGGAAGTGCTTTATTATACACCTGCTTCCATTCATATCACTTGAAGTGGTATGCCCTCCTCGAGAGTGGAATTACAATGTTAAAGAAATACATTAAAGAGATATACCCTCCCTGAGATGGGACTTACAATGTTAAAGAAATATATTAAAGAGATATGCCCTCCTCGAGATGGGACTACTAATGTTGGAGATGATAGGACTTGGATGCACTCAGGTGGATGCGCTGTATCATACCATGCTTCCATTCATATCACTTGAGAGGTATGCCCTCCTCGAGATGGGACTACTAATGTTGGAGATGATAGGACTTGGATGCACTCAGGTGAAAGCGCTGTATCATACCATGCTTCCATTCATATCACTTGAGAGGTATGCCCTCCTCGAGATAGGACAACTTATGTTGGAGAGGTATGCCCTCCTCGAATTAGGACTACTAATGTTGGAGATTAGGACTACTTGCAAGCACTAAATTGGAAGCTTTATTTTGTACTTCTGCTTCCATTCACACTTACAATCTCTCCCGGCACCCTTACAATTTCTGTCCCGCACCCTTACAATCTCTGTCACGCTGTCGCAACTGATTCTACATGAGATTTAAAAGAAATAGAGGTATCAAACAAAATACCTAGATACTTGAATTTTGATACCTCTTCAATTGGAGAGCCGTTTACATTTATTTTATAAAAATCATTCACACGTATTTTTCCATTAGTAGAGAACACCATAGATTGAGTTTTTTCAAAGTTTATAAGTAGACCACAATAATTACACCAGGTGTTCAATTTTTCAAGAATAAATTCCATTTTAAGTGCTAACTTTCTCATGTCTTTACCGTGTAAAGCAATTACCAGATCATCCGCGAATAAAATGTGGAAAACCCCATTAAGAACCTCAGAAACATTATTAAACAATAACAAAAACAATGGTGGCCCAAGTACTGAACCCTGAGGAACACCTCTATTAAAAATATATGATTTGGAAAGATAATCACCCAATTTTATTTTGAATGACCTATCACATAGGTATGAGCTTATCATTCTAAGTATATAATTCGGAAACTTAAAAACATCCTTCATAAACCTAAGAAGAGTAGCATGACAAACATAATCGAATGCCTTTCTTAGGTCTACGAAAACTACTAGTGTAAAGTCACCGTTATCGTTATTATTAAAAAGATATTTTGTAAATCTGCAAAGTGCAGTCTCACAAGACCTGCCCTTTCTGAAGCCATGTTGTGAATCGCTTAACAAGCCTTCCTCCTCTACTTTAGTATAGATTCTGTTTATTATTACTCTTTCAAAGAGTTTTGACATAGTCTAGAGGTTTGCTATTGGCCTATAGTTAGAAGGTTCTAACCTTGAGCCCTTTCCTTTAAACAAAGGAGTGACTATGGCCTTTTTAAAAGATCCTGGTACAATGCTAGTGTGTAGTGTGTTGGAGAATGATAATGACAGTGGAATAATGCAAGATAAGAAAGTGTTTTTAAGAAATTTAGCTGGTATAATATTTCCATAGTCACTTTTGAATTTAAAGTTAAGTGCACTGAGGGCTATTTCCTCAGGCTCCACAATAGTTGTAATATCAGACTCAACAGCCTGGTGTTTTTTTGTTTCACATAATGACAATTCAAAAAGTTGTCTGTTTAATTTAGTACTGCTAGCTGGAGCTAAGAATACTTGAGCCAAAACCTCTGACAATTCATCCCCATTGTGTATTAAATTATCATTAACCTTAAGTAAGTCATTGACTTTAGTGTCAGTTGTGTTACAATACAATTCATTTATAACTTCCCAAAGAGGCTTTGATTCAATAGTTCCTTCCAGTTTCTTTGCAAAATAACGGACTTCTGATTTGTTTAATATATTTGTGACTAGTGTTCTTTGTTTTTTGAAATTGTCCTTATTTGCTTGGGTTGGTTGACTGCGATACAGGTTATAAAGTGTGTCTCTAAATCTTATTGCCTCAATTATGTAATCCGCCATCCAAGGGGTGGCTCTTCCTTTGACTCTAATTCGCTTTAGTGGAGCCACTTTGTCAAGTAATTCTAGTAAGAATTTAATGTAAGCTAACTGAAGATCAGGTGAGGAAATATTTTTCAATACATCCCAGTTATGTTCTTTAATTAATCTTCTAACTTCAGCCCAGTTCACCCTGTTTAGGTTTCTAATCATGATAATTGTTGACTTGAATTTAATTTTCCTTGAATTCATGCAAACAAAAGTACAATAATGATCAGAATGAGTCAATGAGAAGACTCCATTTTGTATGACTTTCTCCAGACTTGTTTTAATTTAAGTTTCCCACTAGCGTATCTTAATTTCTGCGTGATGGGATTGTTTAGTAATAGGTCTACATTGAGATCACCTAATACATAAAACGGACAACCCTCCGCATCAACTTTATAAAAAAGATTTACCAGCGCGTCCGTAAAATTAGCTTTATTTACGTCCGGTGGATTGTAGACTGATATGAGTATAAAAGGTTTATGATACGGGGGCCAGACTTGAATGCAAAAAACCTCCGTATGATTTGGGAAGTCAACATCAAAATTTAAAATAAGACTTTTGTATTTATCATTTAGATATATTCCAATACCACCAGCATGATTCCTTACTCTATCATTTCTGAGTAAAGAGTAATTTGGAATTTGAAAAAATTTAGAATCATCTGATGGGTTTAGCTTTGTTTCAGTTAACACGAATGCCCCAAAAGTATAAGTTTTCAGAAAAAGTTTAATTTCTTCGAATTTATTATGTATTCCATTTACATTTAAATGGGCAATTCGCAGTCCTCTAAGAAATTTAGGGTAAGGAATCAATTCTGAGTAATTCCTTGTTACCTCAATAAAAGAGATTTATTTCATCGGGATCAAAAAGTTCATGTACTTCAATTGGGGGAAGAATGCAATGCAGACAACACGATTGGTCATATTGAATTTCGTTGCATAAATTACAAACCGGCTCACCCTCATCGTTCGAACGAAAATCACATACCCAATTGTCTTTAGTTTCCCGCCATTCCGTAGGAGTAATTCCTAAGCAATGCATATGGAAATACTTAAGACATTGCTTGCACTGAAAGTGTTGGACAGCACTCTTAATTTTATCAGTAACTAAGGAACAGGGGTCAGCTACACATTTTCTTACGACTTTCACTTTCATTTCATCTCATTAAAGACATTCAAAGAATGTATAACTTTAGGTGATGTAACAATAATACTTTTGAATCAATGCTTAAATAAGTAATTAGTCAAGTTACCAATGGTAAAATCAACAGAAGTCTTCAATAATAGAGCAGTTTGAAAAGATTCACCCAGTAATTTGGTTCACTTTTGCATTTCTTATCCATTTTGCACGTTGTTTGTGTGTAGAGTGTGATGTAGTGTTGTCCAATAGATTTCATTCCGTGAAGATCCTTTTGAAATAGTCCATTTGAAAAGTCGTTTGAATTTGAAGTCAGAAGTGGAATTTAATTTTTCGTCCTGAGTTTAAAAAATTCCCGGGACAGAAAATATGCTGCTTCAGCCAGTCCAGTGAAGTGATGAACAAAGAGAAGGAGAGAAGAGACAGCAAGGAATAAACATGAGTCATCGTGTGTATTTCCCCGTCACTGCAGTCTTGTATACAACGCTAACAAAGATGAGAAGTCTGATAGTACATTGTACAACGAATGACGTCATGGAAACTTTCCTCCTTCAGGAATTGATTGTGAAATATGACAAAGGCAATATCTAATAAATAATTAATTACTGGCCTTTAATTGTAGCCAGATGATCCGTGCCTGTCAGTTTTTGTGAAGGACTGGACAAGATTTCTCGTGAAGCGTAACCAGTAAACTCACAAACAATTGACAGGTGCTATAGATGTGATGATAATTGACATCAATTGATCTAGATTTCGTGATCCCGATCTCTGTTTCTGAGTTGAGTGAAGTTGCCTTTCACTTTACCTGAGAAAAAATATTTTTATGGCCCCCCGGCTGGAGGGCAAGTAGTTGCTCATCAACGTTGCCAAGTTGGTTTTGTTGCCAAATCGGCCCCTACGTGGACGCCCGTTCGCGTTAGAAAAAAATATTTCTCTCTTTTAATCCCACTCGTCCCCCGAGGAGCAATTGCACGGTTAAAAATGGTTTAGTATACATGCGTACTAACACGCTGTTCAATACAATCGTATTGGAAGTCAACGGTAGAACGGAAACATGCGTACTTAAATTAAATACATAGTGCGTACTTAAAAATGGAGCTGTAATTGTATTTAGTTGAAAGAGGCATGCGTCCTTGCACATTGGCGTTCGCATAAATCTTCCCAAGACAAGTCGGTCAGTACGAATGCCTTCCTAGTACAGTAGGCAAGGTATGAGTGTTTCTAACCTGGGGGGGTCCGAGATCGAACGGGGTTACGTTTTTAATACGCATGTAACTGGGTTGGAGTACCTAGCGTACTGAACTTTAGTACATCACCTGACTTGAAACTAAAGGGAATTCACTTGAAATTAAAGGCAATTCACTTAACTTTTTCAGTACGCACTATGTACTGAATTTCAGCGGGGATCGCACTGGTTCTATATTTCTATACGTATGTACTAACCGTTCGATATATTCGTATCGAATGAAAGTACGGATTTTTAATCGTGTGCCGATTGAGTTCATATCACGTGACTTTTCCACTCCAATCCTTGTCCATACAAAATAACTCAGCTCAAACTCCGTCAGCAGAGCTGATGGATTTGCTTGAGAGGAGTCTCTCAGCAAAGATTGACGTGCCTCCCAATTCCCACCCACCCCTACGAAACCCTACGTTCGAAATAACTTAGTCCAAATTCTCAAATGTTCCAATGTTGAAGGACCACCTAGCATTGCGGGCTAGGACCGATAATTACTATTTAGAGTCCGCCCACATTATTACTAATCAATAATGTGGCGCCGCTCACACAAGAATTAATAATAATAGAGTATAATATTTATTAATAACTGTAAATGTGACGCGGATTAATTTCCAATACTTCACTGAATAGTTTCAATCAAATAATTCAATTACAATGTTCCAATAATTTCAATACTTTACAAATTGGTCGTAAATCACTTTGTGTCCGAATATCACTTCACTGATAATATCATCAAATGTTAATGAAAAGCAGTCAGTACTAATTATGCAACTCGTGGAACTTTGGTCTTTGTCGACTTCCCGTAGTCACAATTAGAGTCAACTACAGATTAATGCAATCCATATAATCCAAATTAATTGACAATCGTTGCATAATCTGCTAACTCGGTTTCCATCAATCACTGATTAATTCCTTTGATACAGCCAGTGTTTTTCAATATTTTACGAACAGAAACCAAGAATGTACAATCAACCAAAGTACGCGTCATCTGCTCGGAGTTTTTTCTTGATATGACTATTCTATTTTCCCTTCACTTCTGTATTACATTCTATGAACAAGACTAAGGAAAAAGATGATGCAATAACCTACAACACTTTCGTAATGCTATTACACTGCACTGTAATAGCGTCTGTTCTCCTCCGTCTAGGATCTACAACAAAACTAGTTTCGCTAAAGATACATTATCACTAGAGGGCCACACGGCTCCATAAAACTAAATACGAGATTAGTTAGAAACTTATATTTCTGACTCGAGTTTCTTTCCTTCTTGTGGAGTCATAAATACTTTACATGATTATTATCATATATTATGGGGTCTTAGAGACATAAATATTTAGGACTCGAGTTTCTTTCTTTCTTGTCGAGTCATAAATATTTACATTAAAATACCAAGTACCACTGATTACAAGAAATGAATGAAAATACTAATCAATATTCTAAATAATTCACCTCGCTGATCTCTCTTCACATCTAATCTTCTTTTCTCAAATTCGGACTCCCGAGGCCCCGATCAGGTCGTCCTGACGGTGACATTTCAATAAATTACTCCAAATCCCTGCCGAACAGCCGGTGTACTCCCCTCGTCAGTGTCCTCCACATTTCTACATAACGCTTTAAGTGGTTTATTATTTATTCTAACTATCCAGTTTATTATCCAGTTTATATAACCTAATCTAACAATTTATTTTGGAATTGAATTAACTTTACAGGTTAAGAGAACGCCTAGACTGGCAAAGGATTTTGTAAAAGAAAGAGCCAATATCCCAGGAGCTTCCAGTAAGTTTTCCAGTAAACAATTCTTTGTTAGACAAATTGCAAAGTAACTGCGTTCAATTAAAAAAAATTAAAACTGTTTTTCATATGTGCAGAGAATCACCGAGTGACTTTGGTCCCGGACCTCCCCTTGGTGTCGAATTTCCATGATCACTTAAAAAATCTTACAAATTTTCTATACACCACGACAACGAAAGCTCCTAAACTTCCTTTGCAAAATGAAGAACAACCGATTCAATCCGTTGCTGTCGATCCGTTCTCAATTTCCAAATACGCTCTGCAATTGAAGTGTTCAGACGTATCAATTCCTTGTAATTCAACATGTTCATGGCTAAATTGGCTCAAAATTTTAAACCGCTCTGGTCGGTCACCTTTTGCCGTAGTTTCATTCGACAATGCATCAACGATTAGTCTACTCGAGCAATGCTTTATCAAATGTGTCAGACTCCAACGATTTCCATGCATTGGCTTTGCGTTTAATCGAACAATTTGCAAACTCTACAAAACATTTGCAACGACTGATATGGTCCAAGAGAATGGAACGACGCTAGTAGCCAAATTGAACCAATTGGCAATAGTTCTTGGAGAATGGCTCTATAGCAGTGACCAGATAACTACCAACACAAATCCACTGGGTCAACCTACTACAACCACAAATTGGGGAAGTTGTCTTCAACATTGCACACAAAACCCGAAATGTGTATTGGCAACATTAATGCCTAGTAATAAAGAAGGGAACAGTAATTGCGAAATCTATGGCACTTCTGCCTCTAGTTTAACAACCCTAACGAGATATGCCGTCACACTCCAGCATATATCCATCTTCAAACCTCCAGTCTCATTTGGTTTCTATTCCCTTGGACATATCAAACCAGAATCCATTTTACGACCTCTTTATACACTCACTGTTGCTACATTTCAAGAATGCTTTCAAATCTGTTACGATGATATCAATTGTACCTTGATTATGTTGGTCTCGGGAGGTGGTGCTAGTGTAGACTGTAGAATATATCGTTATTACACAGCTTTCTGGGTTAGGGATGCCAACGTTGAATCTTATGCATTGGCCATTCCTAAAAATCATTCACTGTATCAAGAAATGCCACGGTTTTCAAAATATATTGGTCGAAATCCGTTGCGGGTACTGAGTGCGAGTGACGTGGATGAATGTCACGCCGCCGCACAGGCCTCGCCATCTTGTGTGAAATACAAGTACTCTGGCACTATGCACAAGTGCACTCTATTTACGGAAATCGTAAACTTGGCAATGGTGGATGACATAGACGAGGGCAACAGTGAGCAATATACAATTTCCTTCCACAAGTCGATTCCAAGCGTTAACAATGTCGTCCTTGGATTTACTCGTTCCTGGCCAGTCGCCCTTGAGATTACCAATGATCATGGGGAATGGTTACCCATCACAAAGAATATTAACGAATGTTTGTCAGCCTGCGTTAAGAATAGCACTTGCCTCGCGATAGTTGCAAAATATGACATTGTCAACAATGAAGTTCTCTGTTTTACCGCTCAGAAACTACTTTATGATAAGTTTTTCTCTAGCAACCCGACTACAATTAAGGGAATCCGAATGCAAGAATTATTCACCAAAATAAACAATTCGAAATCCGTAATCGAGGACATGAGAATTTCAGCTAATGTGACTTGCTCTATAGAAGAACAATCCTTGCCCGATATATTTAGTGCTGGAGGAATAAAATTGAGCGACGTCCGGAAAAATGAAATCCCAAAAGGCAACAATGCACCGCTTCAACCCAATGGACAAGGATTTCAAGGGGGAAGTTCGGAAGATGGAATTCTTGAGCCAAAGGAAACGAAACTCAAGATAAGAACAAACGAATTGTATGCCAGAAAAACAGACCACGGTGAATTACTACACACAGCTGCACTCGTCGGACTTTACACGGGTGCAGTAGTAGGTGGCGCGATATTAAATCCAATTGTAGGCGTGTTCGCTGCGGGCGCCGCAGAACTTCTAACATTTGTAGGACAGGAAATATTTTGCTTGTTTAAGGATTGCTCTCCCCCAAAAAGAACAAAAACTTGCAAGGATGTTTGTCCTATTTCGAGTTGGCGATCCGTATTTTTCACAAGGGCCAGTTCTGACGCATGTAAATGTCCGGTACCTGCATATGACGATGAAAGCGAGGACGAATACAATAATCCGAAGGAAGATTGTGAAAATAAATTTGTGGGGGAGACATGTCGTCTATGTTGTAAAACTGGGCTCGATGAAACCCCAGCGCAAATTTTGTGCGATTGTAAACCCGACCTCGTCATAGATTGGCTACCGGAACAATATTCATGCGAAAAACCTGAACTCTGCGTTGAACGCAATGGTGGAAATGAATTTATATACGTTCGTCGTTGTGATGGGTACTTGTACTATGCTATAAGTTACAGTTCTATGAAGCGAATTCCATTGTACACTGTTTACTATTGGGATAGACAATATAGTCGAAAAGCAGGTTTCCCCAGGCGTGGTTTCGTGTATCATCCCTGTCAAGAACTAAAAAATGCACAGCTTACGAATAAACATTATGAATCCAGATGGTGGGACAAAGGTCACTTGACAGCGCATGCTGACTACTCGTATAGTAGGGATGCAGTCAGGTCAACATTCTTCTATATAAATGCCGCTCCACAAGACAGTTGGACAAACTCAAAGCCTTGGAACGTATTGGAAGAAAAGGTTAGAAAACTATTGGGTGAAATTCCAAGGACTGGTTTTGTAGTAACAGGTGTTTGCCCGACGACCACCGTTATACATGACGTTCATGTCCCAGCCTGTTTTTGGAAAATGGTATGCACTGTTACAGATGAAGGAGATGTGACAGTAGCTGCATTTTATCACAATAATGTGGAAACAATTGGAAATAGAGCAGAACAACTACGTCGGAATGAAGTTTACAACGTGAGAGATAAGAATTTTCTTTTAAGTAATTTTCGATCGACGACATTTGGGACAACGCGGGCTATCTAATGAGTGGCCGTGAATTCATTCGAGAATGTCGTAATGCTCCCCACCTGGAACTTCCGATAGAATTCCCGACTACACAGAATATACTATTACGCTTAGAATAGCAAAACTTCCCGCTTTTGTTACATGCGGGCGGGGACTCCTTAACTACA
>JAQIXO010002041.1:0-10722 GCA_034700305.1 Protaphorura armata | reverse complement strand
CAGCACTTAAAAAAACAAGTACTAGAAAATCATTTACTTGTACTTTGTTTTGCATTTAGATAGGATTTCATTCTGTACCTAGTGCATGTACTGTATTTGACATGACATGGCATGGACATGACATGACACGAAAGAATAATATTGTAGTTGACCATACACCGTACATGCAGGAGCTTCATAAATTTTAGGGGAAGGTAATTGTATTAGTTTACTTTTGTGACCAGGAGCTAGAGCTTGCATGTGAGTCAATTATCTGTTGTTCAAACTCAAGTGCAAGTGCAGTGCCTGCCCCGAAAGATTTTTTTTAAAACAAATAAACCAAGTCATGATTCTTATACTACTGGGTTCTGGAATAGAAAACACCTAATAAAATAAATGATAATCACAACACACATAGGGGTCCTTTTCTTTTTCTTAAGTCCCAATTTATGCGCATTTTAAGAGGCGAGTAGAGTTGGTTACCTCTACTGCATGTAGCTGATGTAACGGGGAATCATATCATAATCGTATTCATAGTGGTTCCATGTAAGATCATATTTTTACAGTTTTGTTTTGTCAGAGTCTCTGGAAAATTCATCAGTATTCTCAAGACACGAGTTTACAATAGTAATTTGCACTTACGGACGTACACAACAGCGGGGTGGGTGAAGGTGAAGCTCTCAAGTCTCAAATCTATAATGCCCAGATTTTATATTTATTAGTTTTCTCGGGTGTATGTGTTTCGGTCAAAATCGGAAACTGCATTGTACCATAGTACCCATTACCATTAATTGCACCACGTACAACGAGGTCTTCAGAGCCAGTATCAATTAATGTGTATATATTCTCTCGGATAAATTGTCGAACTTGAAAATATTAACAATTTAAATCGCAATTATAATTATCTGGAAGGAACATAAAATTAATATTATGTTTCAACATCAGGTCCGTCTGTTCGTAACCGAGTATAGTACCATATAGTTTCAATTAGTTCAAACACATTGTTGCTAGTACGGTCGAAATATTATCATTGCCTTCCGAATACTATACTTTTATTTGCACGTGCCTTTATAAAATGTAAACAAATACAAAACCTAAGAAAATAAAGCTTGACCCAATTTTAATTCATAATATGATATACACAAAGATTGTCCCAGTTTCTGCAACTCTTAAATCGTTGTTCAAATAATTTAATCCTCTTACTAGAGTTCAAATCACATATTCCCTTGCCTTGGATTGACTGATTATACACTGCTTCCTGAATATTTCGCCCCCGCTAAACCGCAAACCAAGCAAAGGAATAATGGCTAAAAATTATAAATAGTATTATAAATGGTCTCCGGTTTGAACGTTGAATTTGAATTGTCCGTGTCTTGAAGAAAGCCACAGAATAGAACACCTGCGGTTTGGTTGTTGTGGTTCATTTTAGAATCGGTGCGGAGCAATTAACTTGACTTTACCTTACGCATAATAACCTTTAGACCCATATTTTATGCTGAGTCAGTCATCCGTATAATTTGAGTACCTCCTTCTCTTCCTAATACCTCAGTACTTATAGTATTATCCTTAAGACAAATAAGACAACGCAACGGTACTGGAACATCAGATAAAAAATGAAGTCGTTCTGATTCTGTACTTTACAGGGTGGTTCATTCCTAATGCAATCTCGAAATGCGAAAGTCGTGCCCAAGAATCATTATACTTGCAAGTCCTTGGTGAACAAGATTTCGGGCCACCCTAAATTGTTTCCTTGAGTGATATCGGCATAGGTAGTCAGATTTTCAAATGTTACTAGTTAATTATCTATGCTGAAGAACCTGACTTCAAGACCCGGGGACCATTTTCTAAAGAATACTACTCTACCGTCACAGACGACTAGACGACAGACCTCTAAGAAAAAGTCTGAGACAAGAAAAAAAACATCAAATCACCTGGGTTTCACTTTGAACACGTTTTCAATTCGTTCAGGTTTTGTTCTCCTTCAAAGTAAAAGTCAATTCAGGATTGCTTTGACTGATTTGGTTTCAGAATTGAAACAGCTGAGTAGAGCAGAGCAGGTTGACTCACCCATCCCATCATGTCCAAACAAACAAAACAAATCGTGGTTTTACAAAACTAAGGTCTCCTAGATTCTCTTTCTCCCTTTTTCTTGTTCTAAAAAGACACAAGAACCTAATATTGTACATGAAGATCGAGAGGACATGGTCTCTTTTATCTTTGAAAAATAGGATGCACACAATGACAAGTAAAATGACAATGTCGAGTCCAAACGGAGAGGGGGCTTCTTGTACTTCTAATTTTACTTACAAAAGTGTTTTATTCCAAAAGCATTCTGAAATTGGAATAAAGCACCGGTATAGCGTATAGGTACCCCTGGGGTATTCTTAGAATTCTCCAGATATTCTGAGATTACTACAAAACAGCAGAATTATACTATTTGTGTCGAGTTTAAGCCGCGATTCGCGATCCTGAGCGAAAGTGCACAATAACAGTCGCTGCGCTGTCGCTATAATTATTGACCATGCACTCAAAGCTGTTCGAAAGTAAACGGACCCGATGATCACCGTTTTTATGAGTTCATGCATATTTTGGCAATGTATTATATTTACGAATGTGCGAGTACACAATGTTAATTATGTTAGAAATACAATTAAGAAGCATGCACAAAGGGAGATTAAGGAAGTGACGTCAGGCCAATATCGATACGCGCGGTTATGGATGGATATCAGCACTGGATATAATTATCGTTCCAAAACCGCAAATAATTTATCGAGACGATGCTTCAGAAACCTCTGCGGTTATACTGTATTTCAATAATTTGTATGGAAAAATTAATGTTTGACATTACACGGCACGGGTTTCAATTCAAGTACGGGACATGACATACGAATACAATTAGAACATTTACCGGTATTGACCGATTATCATTGGAACTTGAAAACTTTGAAGCAGTGAATATAAAAAGAATAACTCCAATTCGTTCAATTTAATCAATAATTAAATTAATCCAGTATTTTAAGGTAAAAATACGATTTATTAGTTGAATTACACAACATAATACAGGTTTGACGTTTGATTATCTGACCGACTGAATACCGAGACCGCGAGACCACTAACATTTATGTATTAAAATGGCTGGTACTGAACTGACTGCACTAACTGGCCGTTTTTAAGACCTCATATTTTACATTACATCATAACATAACTGAAGAACATGGATATCGTATGGGTTCCACACAAGATACCTTGTTTTAAAGATTTCTAAACAATCCATGCATGTCGAAGTGTTAGAGAGAGAGTCTACTAACTATTGTATTGTTCACAAATACTCTTGTGAATTCTGTAAAGTTAAAGTCGAAAATCTTAATTAATTTTCCTGGAAAAGTCCGAGTACTTTTTTTCCTGTGCAAGTCAACTAAATGATGCACCATTCAACAACGCACTTCAATGTTATAATTCTCCGCGGTTCGCTCAGCTCTCGAATTTTCTGTGTATCTCTTACTACGTCCTAGGGCACAAAAAACGTCATCGTATCTTCTCCACACGCCACAACCCACAGCCTATTTACTGACTCACCAGTCACATGTCTCTCTCTCACTTTGAACACAAAAATATCACAAAAACACCTCACACAATACAATTTGCCTCTCTCATCGTCTATAAGCTAAAAATTTCATCATTTGTTGTACAAAATTTTTCAGCGATTTTGATCTCTGGACATCTTTAAAATTCAATAAGAATTCCAGCACATCATTTTGGGGTAAGTAATTTTTGCTATATAGAAAATTCTAGAGACGTAGAGTAATTAAATTAAATAATCATATGGTTGAGAGTGTTAAACGGCCATTGCCTGCGTATATCCGTATGGTGTACGAAAGTGCCCGGGACCGGGTGAAATAAAAATCGATACATTTGTATCGATTCTGTACCCGGTGACGAAGACGAATTTTCTTGTGACTTCTAGTGTTCTAGTCGATTCTGGTGTATTCTTTTATTTTCCGCCGATTGTCCGTACTGGATGGTTTGACCGGACATTGGCATTTGCGATTTAGATTTGTTTGGGTTAGTCCGTTAGTCGTTGGTTGATTTTTAATAATACAGTTTCGTTACTTTTTACTTTGCAGTGGCAGTGCACAAAGTGACAAACGTACGTGTACGTGAAAATTTTGGAACAAGAACAAGGTGACCTGAAGAAGACTGAAGACAAAAATATCAATTTACAGTTGACAGTTGTAGTTAGTGAAAAGTGAGTTGTTCTACGCTGCGGAAGTTTGACTTGGACCGTGACATAAACGTTACCTGCAAATATCGGTCGGACAAAATATCAAAATGTTTAATCAAGGACAAGGACAGGGATACTATGGAGCTCCAAGTAAGTTGATATTTTTGGTTATTTGGAATTTTTAAGCTTCTACATACAGGTTAGACAGTTTAGGTTTACTAAGCATAATGAGGATGACGGTAGTTAGTTAAACATCACACCAAATACCAAATATTGTTAATTGTTGGTCTTAGAACGAATACCATCATACGGCATTTGCATTTGCAAAGATAAAGAACACGACAGGCACATTCAAAAGTAGGTAGTTTTTAGTAGTTCAACTTTAGTATCTCCAAATCACAGTAATGCTCATCAGAAGTTATCCAAGGAATTTGTGTCGGTACTTTTGTGTAGGATCAGGAACTGGTGTGTAATCGACAGTATTTGACTTGACATATGTCGATTCGATTAGTCAGTTGAAATTAATGTGTGTGACCAGACCGTTGTGAACTCTCAGTCAGCAGTCGATGACTCGGCTTGTCTAGATTATTAATATGCAAACAATCCAGATAACTTCATGCTTTATGAGGGGTGTAGCTGGAAAATTATTTAGATTAAATACTATGGCGTCTGTGATTGTGACTGTGACTGTCACTACTTTCATATTCCACGGATATATAAATATTCATAAATACCTAATTTTTTTATTCATCAATTCATCATTAGTTCCTTCCGGTAAAATACTTCCAAATAGAAAAGAAACTGCAACTGGGATAACCAAGTCCATTTTGTGGTATGTATAAGAATCAATACTTTGACTGTACTGTTCTTTCTTCTTGACGGAGGGGAGTTTATGTATAAGTAACCCAAACAATCGCTGATTTAACCGCAAACTAAATTAACCCAAATTGAATTGAAGGACTCAAACTCTCATTAGGATAGCAACATAGCAGTGAATAGTGAACATCAGTTTTCAACTTTTCACGTTTGTGTTACGTGCGCATCGTTGAAAGCAAGCCTCATATAAGTTAGGACTGGCAGTTTGTAAATGTTAATGCTACTCATTCGTGGTATTTGGTACTGTACGTGTATCAAAAATATGTCTAGTTATATTATGAATGTTAGGAAGTGCTATTCTGAGCCAGTATAATTCGAACTTAAAGTTAGAACATTCAAAAGTTATTTGAACCGGTTTTAATTATCACAATTGCAAAAGCCACTGAGAGGTAGTATAATGCGTTTATGAATAGCACATGTTACCGTCATTCTTATTCGTCTTTATGTTAGGTACGCATTAATATTTGTCCGAGAAAAATTATTGGATATGTTAGAGATTCAACTTTTCTTATCAATATCTTTGTAAAAATAAAAGGAGCGGATGGTCTAGAGTCCAGACTGCACTCGATGAGTCATGTTAGGTGTGTTATGTGTGACCTATATTAAATATTGATTACTTGTCGTGTTGACTTCGAGTGAAAATTTCGGATCAACGCGTACAGTAGATTTCCAATTGCAATATGGTGATGGTCTGGTATAACCGCTGTAACAAATTAGCAGGGGACACTAATTTTTCAAATGCAAATGAAATGACGTGTTGTTATTGTAGTTTTCATTGATCTATGCTTTTGTAAAATTCTGCAGACGAGATTACAATATTGCAAATCTTCTGTTTCTTTTGTCGTAGTAAGGAATTAGAGCTTTATGTAATGTGTTGATCGGTTTTACATAATCTCGAACACATGTTTACTCTCATATAGTCATGTAAAGTTTTGGGACTTTAGAATATACTATACGCAGATTTGGAAAAATTTGCCCTGGTGACTGTAGTTTAAAATTGTATGTTGAGGTTTTACGCGCAACAGGATTGACAATTCTTCGTTTTTTTAAATTCCGGATTTACGGTATTCGTTCGTGAACAAGAATAATGCAGAATAATGTATTTGTTCGCAGTCATTTCAGAATTGGTATATTTAGTTGAGGATGTTGCGATTTCCAATGTAGAAGGAAGAGTTAATTAGAATTTCCTAATCTTCACTCAAGATTTCAAATAACATGATAGAGCCACGTAATGTGAACGAATCTTCCGGGTTGTTCAGTAGTGAAGCAAATTCCGTAGTCGATGTCGATAGGGTAGATTCCCAAGGTTGGTCCCATGCACTGAGTTAATGACTCCCGAGTTGAATCAAAAGACAGATTTGATTTAGTCGAAACTTTATTTAACACAGATGCTCCTCCTCCACAAGGCCAACCTGGTTACGGGTACCCGCCACAAGGGGGTTATCCTCCTCAAGGAGGCTATCCACCGCAAGGGGGCTATCCGCCACAAGGAGGCTATCCACCGCAAGGAGGCTATCCACCTCAAGGGGGCTACCCGCCACAGGGTGGGGCTTATCCTGCACAAGGTGGTTATCCAGGTCAACAAACAGGCTATGGCTTCAACGTTGATACCGAGGGGAATCGGCGGAACTATAGTGAAATGAACAAACCAGATGAGGCTTATGGTGGGGGTCTTGGCGGCATGGATTTCTCAGAAAAGAGCATCAGACGAGGATTTATAAGGTAAGGCCCAGTAAGGCGAAATTTTGATGACAATCTGCTCTTATATTTGACGAGCCTATGTTACACACCACACACTGTCCTGCAGATTTTTGCTGAATTGGATATGGAAAGAAAGAGAGTTTTGACTCTGACTGATTAAATGATAAGATTCCAATCACAATGATTTTGTTTACAGGAAAGTGTACAGTATTTTGATGTGTCAACTTCTGGTGACTGTCGGATTCATTGCTCTCTTCGTGTTCCATAAAGGACTGGCTGGATGGACCAAAAGTAATCCAGGATTCTTCATTGCCGCTTTAGTCCTCAGCATTGTTCTCTTACTCGTTCTTGCTTGTTGTGAGTCCGTCCGAAGGAAACCACCACAAAACTTCATATTTCTCGGATTGTTCACAATCGTTGAAGGATTTGTCCTCGGAGCGGCCTCATCTACATACGGGTCAGTGTTATTTTTCCAATTTACTTCCTTCAAACCGTAGTTTGATATATGCGGATAAGTAGGGAAGGGAGGGGCCAAAAATTAGCACTAAAAAACAAATAGATATACGCGATCATTTCATAATTTTAAAATATTTAATCCAAACAGCCGAAATGAAGTACTCTTGGCAATTGGTGTTACAACCGTGGTTTGTTTGGCACTCACAATTTTCTCATTCCAAACAAAGATTGACTTCACAGCCATCGGTGGAATCCTTTTCGTCGGAGTCATCATTCTCTTCGTCTTTGGGATCCTTGCAATTTTCTTGAGGGGTACTTTCCCAATCATCAACTTAATCTACGCCTGCTGTGGAGCCCTCCTATTCTCTATATACCTGGTCTATGACACTCAATTGATGATGGGAGGAAAACACAAGTATTCCATTTCCCCAGAAGAATACATCTTCGCTGCACTCAATCTGTACCTGGACATTGTCAACATCTTCATTTACATTTTGAGCATCATTGGGTCATCCAATGATTAAGAAAACAAACAAAAACACAAAATGAAACACATGCTTCTTACCTTACCAAGCTAATATACACAGAAGCGAGCACAAAAATAACAATACCAGTAATAATAAGAAACCACTACCACATGCTAGCATGACTTCACTCCATAAAAATATATTTACCTTTCTAAAATTAGTTCACCAGTGAAATCCTTAAATCCTTCTCCTTCCTTACAGTTACTCGTAACTCAAAACACAACAAACAAAAATGTCTGTGAGCCATAAGTCTTAATATTTATTCATAAGGTAAGGAAAAAATTATAAGAGAGTAGTTCAAGAGTAGTTCAATTTTGGAGTAATGAAAAATGATTCCGCGGTCGCGTTCTTAATAAAAATGATATCATAAAATAATATATTTGTTCCAAGAATTTCTATGTATATGTATTGTGTATGTGTACATTTTTTGTTCTGGAAGAGCTACATATTGTCGATAGAGTGTTACTAGCAAAACAACCAGTATTGCGGTGAAAATAATAAACGTTGACTCTCATGCCATTTTGTATAATTTTTGTGGTATTCTGTGCTCTATTTATTGAAAACGCTCATTCACAATTTCTGAAGCATAACATAGCGAGGTGGCAAGGGTTCACGGCATGACATTGAGATTTCATCTGTTTGTCTGCAAAATAGTTTCGCGTAGAATTTTCCGGAGTTTTCTTTACCTTTCTTAAGTGTTTCTCTTTCTTCCATGCTACAGCTACATTGTATTGAATTATTAATCCGAGAAATAATACACTCAAGTGTATAGACCTTTTACGTACTCGGAAATTTCCAGGAAACTCAATTTACCTCATGAATGTCGTACGATGTCTGAATACATGGTACGCCAACTAGAGTAAAATCAATATTTTGCCAAAAATATATACTCCGGGCATAAACTCTTACTGTCTTTTAATAATTAAATACAGTTTGCCACGCAAGTCGAGTTCATCCATAATACTGTATGCTGGGTTCAAAATTTATGGGGAAAAGAATTATGCATTGCATATGCCCAGAAGTAGAAGTCAGAATTAGGACAAATGACTAAACTGTGTATTTTGTCTTTTGCCTTTGACGCGCACGCGGTTAATTGTTAAAATGTAAATGAAACGGTCGCGCGTACTAAAATAGAGTACCTACAGAGTACAAAGACCCTTGTTGTAGTAAATAGGAGCGACTGAAATTAATGTGTTTTTGCGAGCGCCATGCCATTTATTCCTGCACTGCACTGGAAAAAAGATAATGATTTCTTGGAGTACGTGATGAAACTGCTAATCCTTCCCGAAGTTCATTGTTTTAATAGAGGGGATGAGTCAAAAAATTGAGTGACTCTGACTCTTACTCTGTCTCTTGTTTTCCCATGGACCAGTCCAGTCAACCACTTGAATAGGGGTTATATTTTAATACAACAATCAGAATCACAATGATGATGATGAAGTCCGTAGAACAATGAAAGCATCATATATGTCGCAGGCTCAAAATCATATCAGACGTAATGACGGATCAATCGGTGTCAATGTCAACGTGAATATTTTAAATTTGATAAAGTTAGCTTTCACTTTTCTTCCACAAAATGGCGTTATTCTTCAGCATACTCGTACATTAGGCTGCACCTACCGCTTCGCTATGTTGCGGGGTTTGAATCCGAAACCGATACAATATATATGACAGCATGACCAGTCTGATTTAGCTTTCCTGTGACTTACACAAAAATATATGCCCGTTTTTGTTAAAAACATACAAAAGGATAACACCAAGGTTTTTAAATCTCATCCGGTGAAATCTGTGAACGCTGTTGCTCGACTGTACTCTGCTCTGCACTGAACGCTGGAGACGATACTGTATGTATTGACTGTATGGGAAGATGCGTTTGCAGTTTGCATTGTTTAAAAATTGTATTGACTCCTGAAGTGAATATTAGAAAGGAACACGTGTCAGGATTCGACAACGTGAAAGACCCCTCACTCTGTTGATGACAATAATTAACTGCTTGTGGCTCATCTATTCATTAGAACCACTTCATTTATGCATGTACGTACGCACAGGCAGATTTAGACAAAACAGATAGTGTAGTATGCCAATTCCATTTTTAAAACAAAAGCGTAGCAATGAGAACAAATATTCTATTTCCGTTCACATTTGAGGGAATTAATTGGTATTAAGTGTTGGGCAAACATATTGCAGTATTTTCTCTGTAGAGATAGCGTTGGTTTCTGGAGAAGTTGTACCCACTGTCCCTTGTATTGTTGTATTATTAAGAAACAGCTCCTCGACCCCGGCCGTTCAAATCCTTAAAATTATTTTTAAAAAAATTAAATAGGTCATATCGTCACAACGCGTCACACCAATGAAATACTGTACAAGTGACACTTCTCGATCTGTCTCTGTCACTTCCTTTCCATGCTCCTTGTCAATTTTTACTCTGACAATAATTATCTGATTTTCTCATCTGGTCTTATAGACGTACGTATTGCAATCAATTCAACCACAACAAGGCCATGCTGGTCAAAAGCTCGAAGCAAAAAATTAAGTTGCATAACTATTTCACCATTAGTTCCTTGTAATAACCCACTATTAAATTTTTATTAAACACCTATGATTTTTAATAACTGTATAAAGATCCATGCACCAACTGATTCGTCACTAAATGATGGGAATTAGAAGAAGTGGCGATGACATTTGAGTCTCTCATTTCATTTTCAAGTACCACAAGATTTTTTTTCTCCTTTCTCCTTTGTATCAGTACATTTCAATGGTCAATGGTCTTTCTTTTTCTAAAACTCATTTTGTACTTCCTAAGCGTTCCTTCCAGTGCAGTATATCGCAATGGCGATGATTGACAGACGAATGAAGCAACACGAACACACACTCTCTCCTTCATAAGTCCATTTCGTCCCATTATTAGTTGACAATGGAGGTTGAATGACCACTGGAAAATAATCACATCTAATCTTGGTT
>JAQIXO010002040.1:0-10722 GCA_034700305.1 Protaphorura armata | reverse complement strand
TGCCATTTCTGCCGTTTCTGCCGGTAAGTGGCAGAAACGGCCGAAAATATATTTCTCCCGGGAGAAACGGAACCCTGTATTACATAGAGACTTATGGTAACGATTAATGAATGAACTAGAATGATCTCGAACGATCGATTGAATGAATTGGGATGATGACATAAACATTGTCATCATATAGTTAAACGTATAATGAATGAAGTTGTTGATTAACATTATGAGAATGTGTGAATGTGCATTACTTGCACTATAACTTCCTTCCTAGTGCATTGCACTGTCATAGTCATAAGATGACATACTTAATGTATACGTACATAATACGTATCTAATAGTACAGTACATCCATATTAAGTTTAAAATAATTATTAAGAATTAATAACTTATTTCTTGAATTAAATAATTGTTCGTCTGGACGGACGAAGGGGGTAAGTTGACCCACGTTCAATGTTCAAGACTAAAACGCACTGTTTCGTAAGAGAGAAGCGCAAGAGTTGTTTCTTTGAAAAGTGAAAGTCAACTCAAAAGAAAAGTAATTAACTTACAAGATCAAAGATCCCTCTTGCAACTACGTTTCTACGGAATTCTATTCGTAGAATTTAACTCTAAACGTAAAAATTACTAGTTATTTGTCTTTCAATTGAATTGAATACGGTGAGGAAATAATATAATACCAATTGACTCATTCATTCAATAAATTCTACTTTATTTTATTTGGGTGGGGATCACCCTATAGCCCAGCATAGCTAATATTGCTTATACGCAGTCAGTACTTGTGACTTCTGGACTTTTTTTTTATAATTTTTGAAGATTGAAGATTATGCCTATGCGGTTTAAACTTGAATCCTCTGGTCCAGCTCTGACTCTGACCTTGACCTTGACCTTAACACTCTTTGCTTCTATTGTACATGCTGATTTGTGGACTTCAATCGCTGACTCTGCATGTGCTACATTTGTGTCTGGGCTGAGCACTGGAGAATGTTATGATGAATTTACTCGAAATTACAAAGAATTTAGGAAGGAGGACAAGGACGTCCCTCAATATGTTGTGTGTTGTGGAATAAGTATTCTACAATCTTGTTTGGAGGATAAAGTCCAAGAAAAATGTGGTAATTAATAATTAATTATATATGGCGTCTCCTTAATTAATTGTTCCTCTTTAATTGTATTTCCAGGTGAATCCGCCAAAGGGATTTCTAAGTCCTTGGTCTCAACATTTGCAAAAACAAGTAATGAATTGGCTGGAAAACCACTTGAGTGTGATTGGAATGCTTGGTATTACGACGACAGAAAATCACCAGGTAAAAAACCTCAATGTCTTTTATGCTAATGGTAATATTATTTATGAATTTATGATAAAAAAATGCTGTGTTTTAAAAAAAATAGTTTGCTGGCCAATGTGGGGACAAATTGTTGGTGGTGTTGGTGTTTTGCTCATTTTCCTTTTCTGTTGCGGTGGTTGCTGTTGTGCAATTTGTTGTCGTCGTAGGGGAAAATGAACCACAAATTCCTACACGACACATAAAAATTAAATAAATGTACTAAATAATTACCGGTTATAGAATTGGCTGAATCTCTTATTATTATTACCTTTTACTCATAGACTTTTTATTTTTGTTTTAAAAATAATCATGGGTTAGTTGTTAAAAAAAGTAATAATTTTGTATTTTAGTAGTAAAATTTATTTAGAAAGAAAATTATATTTTGTAACCCCTTACGTTGCCGCGTTGTCCTGTAATTTATTTAGGTACTTAATATGGATATTTTACCTTTTATTTTTATTTAATTTGAAGTGTACATGTTTACTGTATACACTCTAAATAATACTCATAAAATATTTTTAATTATGACTGCTTCAATTAAAATCTCAAATCCAACTGTACTAGGATTAATTGAATAAACCACGCAATAATATTTGTCCCACGTAAGTTGTACTCATTTCCCTCGTTATTTTTTATTGTCATATTTTAGACTTCGCAGCATAATTCCATGCAAGTTTTAACTAAATATTAGATTACAAAAATCCATACTGTCTGTGTGTTCATGCACTTGTACTTAAGATGGACGTGAATTTTATAATCATTTGTGGATTCCATACGCCAAAC
This sequence comes from Protaphorura armata, assembly GCA_034700305.1. NCBI lineage: Eukaryota > Metazoa > Arthropoda > Collembola > Poduromorpha > Onychiuridae > Protaphorura > Protaphorura armata. Next base: position 8,620 of record JAQIXO010002040.1, on the reverse strand, counting down.
CACCGACTGGAGAGTTAAGATTTGAGGTTATTTTTTAAATAAATAACTACTCCTAACTAATCAAATTCAATTACTTATTAATTAAAATTGTGACACATTTTGTAGCCACCACAAGGCCCAGCAAAATGGGAAGGGGTTCGAGATGCAACGAAAACCGGGTCAGTTTGTTTACAAATGGATTCCATTCTTAAAAAAGTTGTGGGGAGTGAAGATTGTTTATTTTTGAATGTGTTTGTTCCAAAGGTACGTTAAAACTTTTATAATGTAATTCAAGTAAATAAAAGTGCTAAAAAGCGCGCGTGGTATGATTATACATAGGTTTTGAAGAACCGTTGAAAAATTAAACATGACAAATAGTTTATTATTAAATAAATTTTAATTCATTAATTCAAAATTAAATAAATTTTGATTAAGATAAAAACTTGGGTGGAAAACATTTAAACATTTAAAAAATTTGAATAATAAAATTTTTATTCTATCAATAATTTTTAAAGATTCAGTTTAGAATTTAGCCGAAGAGATCCGTAATAAAATTTTTGGTATTCTCAGCCGCCGTTTTAATCCATTCCCTTGTATCCTTGGCAGCCCCTTTTGTCCACTCCTTTGTGTCAGCATACGCCCCTTTTGTCCATTGCTTTGTGTCACCTGCTGCACCCACGACCCACTTAGCAGCACTGTTTGTGGCACTGGTCGTCTCTTCCTCATCCACTTCTTCATTTGCATATTCCTCATCCTTAAACGATTCTCTCTCCATATTATTCTGGGAATAATTTGTGTATGATTAAAAAAAAATTAATCAAAATTCTTCAATTTAATTTTATTGTACAAATACATGATGTGTACTAAAATAGCATACTAATTGACAACACTTCCGTCTCTGGCTAAGGGGTCAATGCTTCTGGGCAAGCAATATGCAATGACTTACCTTGAAGACAATCGTATCCGAATCAGATTTATAATTATTTTTATCCAGGCTGTAGCTTTGACTCGGAAAGGGAATAATACCCACGAAGAAGATAAAAATTATGAAGAGAGTCATGACTTGACTTTGCAGGACTTGTGTGTTTTTCTCATCCACAATTTTGACTAACTTTGGAATGTAATTCTAATGAAGACAATTTATACGAGTATGAGTAATGACAATGTACATTATTATTCACTAGACACTTGCACAGAAGTTAATTTGGCAGGTGTGCACTGGAGGTAAATGAACTTAAACTCATTCAACATGGACCGGATTTGATTTTATTGACTTTAGTGTATTGAGAAGGAATGATAAGAATGAAGGAAACAGCAATTTATATTTTGTATAGCAAAAGAAAGTAATTAAAGGGGTTCCTCTTATTAAATGTCAAACTTAATAATTTTGGTCAATACTTTTACAAAATTAAAAAATTGTACTCAAACTTACAATTGGTTTAGTTGATTGACTTTTTTTGGAATATATACATATAAAAAAATTTACATTTCGATACATCCCGCTGTATTTCCGATCAAATTAAGTTGTGTAATACACTTCCACACCTGATTCAAGTTTGACATCCTTCTCCTGAGCGGGATTGTAGTATTGCGTTTCGAGCATGTAATACTCATTCGGCTCTTCTCCTATTAAGTAGTCCATGTGCTCAGGAACAAACGTGTTCTTTCAATTAGAGAAACAGTCCATAATTAAATGAACATTTTGCTATGATAACATACGATACGTTTACTTACCCTTTGACCTGTTCCCCAAGCGTACAAAATAGATTGACAAAAGTGAAATGGTTTTTGTTCTTCAATGGGTGTCCATTGTAATGTATACCCGTAACACTCACTCCCCATTCCAATAAATTTATCAAATAATTCCGCCGTTTTTTTCCCAGGCGGGACCCAGCACTTTGACACCGTTAGATGGTGCACATGCTTCAGTTCCATTTCACCATTCACCAATGCTTTAAACTAAAGTAAGGTCAGACAGCATTATGATGCAAAATTCCATGTGGCATTTTTAATTAGAATCCATTTATTTTTTTTACCGCACCGCAACAATGTGTGATATCTTTGAGAGTTGTGGACCTTTAAATATAGTACACCATGAAGTGAATGATGTATTACTCGGCATGCTCTTCTGCTCCACAATTAATCCAATTTTTTTAAATTTTGAAAAGTCAATTTTTGGTTCAAATAAATTTACAGCCATAGACCCTCGTCTCCCCTCATGGTAATTTAGACCGTCGACTGGACCGTAAGCCCAAATCAAATTTATTGTTTCATTCTGAATTAAAAATAAGGAGAAGATTGAATTAATTATATCATCGTACTTCGTACCACCAAGTGTCACTTTTTAATTACCTTAATTGGAACGTCTTCCTTGTCCATGGTATCTAATGAACGAGAAAATCTAAGGGATGTAGACATTTCCCACTCAAATACATCTAGTAATTCCCAATCATGATGATCATCAATTTTGGGTGATGTATTCCCTTTTCCAAAGCAATCCTGGACATCAAATTATAAAATTTAATTTTAGTAAAAAATACGCGTTATTACGTTTAAAAACTCACAAAAAAATAAATGGATCCATTGAATGAATGTACTCCACCAATCATCATGTCTGCCCCAGTCATTCCAACCCCAGGATTTAGTCCAAATCCAACAAATCCATTTGTAGCAATTGTTAAATCAAATATAATTTGTTGGGAATAATTATCAATGACCCATGCTAATTTTACTTTTCCTTCTGGGTCAAGTCTCATGACATGTCTTTCTTGAAAAATATTAACAGTGAAACCATGTGTATTGTCTATGTATGGAAATCCCAAAGAATATTTAATATAAAAAATTAATGTAATGAGTGCGATGCTATAAAGTGAAGCCATGTTTACATGTACGTGTGTAAAAGTGATCTGATTTAATTCATGACCAACGACGTGTTTAATTACACATTGGATTTACACAGTCCACGAGCAAGTCTCACCCTACCTACATTAATTACACGGTAAATAATGTCACCGGAAGTTGTGAAAAAAATACAGACATGAGATTTGAATGTGACACTCCATGACATATTTAACCTTGGACTTGGTTGAATAGATTTTACTTTTCGTTTCAATCCACTATACGTTTACGTATATTTACATAATGCTCGTCATAATTAAATGAAGTGAGCTGAACAGTAGTTGCGTCCACCCACCCTTTACTTATTTCACAATTGTCAAACTCAACAAAAGAAGAAAAATTGAGTGATTAAAAATTGAATAGTGTTTGTCTCTGTTCTGTGGTTTTATTATGTCATTTTTAATATTTATATGACAATGAACCACATTTCTAATTCGCCGTCCTAAATATTTGATTGTCACCATCATAGATGTGAATGACCTAGTGACCTGGTTTGCATTGCACAATTTTAAAAAACTATTTTGGTAATATGATTTCTAAAGTCATTAATTAGAGTTCACGCTGAGGATGAATATAAACCGTAGATACCCGAGTAGAACCCACGCCTTGTATTTAAAAATAATGCATTTAAACCTGTGCCATATTTTGGGTCCGCACTGTATTAGAAACGCCGTTTGTACTTTCAAGCGTGCACTTCTGATCCAACTTGTATTTGAGCTCCAAATTCTATTTTGCGTCTACGCTCTATTGCGCACCATCCTTCTATTTGATCCATTACGGTAATTAAATTCAATTTGTTATCAATAATTAAACTGCATATCAGTCGATTTAGTTTTAGTACGTAAATTAATAGACAAAGCCACACAATTTTACACAGTAATTAATTTCTATGTAATTTTTGCAAGTACTGCGCACAAAAATAATTAAAAGGTGGAAGAAAATTGTGGTAAATAATTAAAATTTCAAGAGCAATTAAATGAAATACACTTCTAACTACTAAAATCTGATTGTAATTTCTACTCACTAGATAGTCACTTAATTGGAATGGCAATTAAATTCTTAAATGATGAAACGGATCGAAAGAATTGAACGAAGGAAGAATTTACAACAAATTCTCGAAACGTCGACTCCTGTGCTATAGTGTAATATTGGCAATTATTATTATTGTAATATCAATAAGCTTTACCACATTTCTTTTGATCCACCACGTAAACTAACACCTAACTTTTAGTACGACGACGACAAGACTACCCAACATACATCAATGCGCAATGGTGCACAAAAGAAAGTATTTCTCAGAATTGGAATACAAGTAGTGAAGGTGAGTGGTATGTAATGTTGCATAATCCTACGACAGATCCAGAATGTTCAGTCGGAAAATTTGGTCCATGCGGTTACCTAAACGGATTGAACGTTAGATGTCATGGGTCACTAATTACATGTCAGGATGGGATTTGTTTAGAACTAAAATGTTCACGACCTGTATTTTCTCAACGTATTGGTGAATGTTGTGATTCAGACATTAATTGTCATTTCTTTTTGACTTGTAAGAATCATTTGTGCACTAAAACTGTACAACATTGTTTCATTGACAATGACTGTCCAAATGGATTTGAATGTGCTAAAGATTATAAATGTTTTCAACTGACAACGACTACTCAAAATATTCATAGCAGTAGTTCAAGTTCAAGTCCACAATTTGGGTCGGAGTCAACAATTTGGCCAACTACATTCTTAAGTTTGACGACCCTACCACCCAATAACAACGAAAGAGACAATTGTCAATCTACTAAGAATTGTAAAAGTGGGCTTTGGTGCGATTATTCTAAATACACAAAGCGATACTATAGTGGTCAATTTGATGAAAATTGTCACTCAACACAAAATTGTAAAAAAGGCTTATTTTGTAAAAATTCTAAATGTTACAAACCAAATGAGCAAAATGAGGGTGATACTTGTGAGTCTAATCAAGATTGTACAAGTGGCCTATTGTGTGAGGACTCCAAATGCTTTCAAAGCAAATCTAAAATTCATGTAGAAAGTTGTCACTCGACCGAGAATTGTAGAGATGGTCACGTGTGTCAAAATTTAAAATGTTTTAAACTTCATACTCAAAAGGATGGTGAGAGCTGTGAGTCAAGTGGAAATTCTCAAATGGGTCATACCTGTGAGGATTCCAAATGTTTTAAATCAAATAGTCAATTTACACGTACGTGTATTCCTTTACCTGTACCGATTTGCAAACGCGAAGATTAAGACTCCAGAAGGACTTACAGACCCCATCAAGATAATGAAAGGTGTACTACAAGGTGAATCAGCTAGTCCAACACTATTCAATATATTTATTGATGGTTTGGCTGACGAACTGTACAAAGCCCCCTTTCTCTCTGGCATAAAGTTACAATCGAGAATAATCCACCTCCTGATGTATGCAGACGATTTAGTACTTATGGCAGAATCCAAGGATAGCCTTCAGAGAAAAATTGACATCGCCAAGAAATTCTTTACTGACAGAGGCCTGCAAATTAATCTTACAAAAACTAAAATCCTCGTGTTTAGAAAGGGCGGTCGACTAAGAAAAGCGGACATCTTTTCTTGGGGTAATGAACAAATTGAATGCGTAACTTCATACGTCTATCTTGGTGTCCCCTTCCACTCTACCGGGTCTTTTACAAAAACCTGCGAAAGTTTTATCAGAAAAGGACTCGCGGCACAGGGCGCAGTGTTCCATACACTACGCTTCTCCCGAACAATGGATATGCACCTTTCAAACAAATTGTTTGACTCCATTGTTAAATCTACGACACTGTACGCTGTGGAAACTTGGGGATTACTACATCATGATATTCTGGAGAAAGTTCAGCAAGCTTTCTACAAGCGAGTGGTTTCGCTCCCAAGAAACTCACCACGATATTTTATCCGTCTTGAAACCGGTAAAGCACCCCTCAAAGTTGAGATCTTCAAAGCTGCCCTACGCCTTTGGTGTAAAATCCTTGGCTCGAATGAGAACTCCGTTATCCGCGAAGCCTACAAGACCCTGAAACACGCATCTAGTAACTCAAGCATCGAACATAAAATCAAGCTTAGCTAGTTTTGTCAGCTAGGTGAATACCTTGAGGACCTTGACCATTTGAATTTACTAGACTCAGAAGACCTCCAAGAAGTGAGCCAATGTAAAGACAATCTGCTATCGATGCTTGTCAAGAAAACAAGAGATGCTGACATCGAATCTGCCCGCAACTCATCAACAATGCCACACTATGGTTCATTAAAGAATCCTGACATCATTGTTGAACCACATCTGAACAACACACTCCCTAATTATCTAGCGACAACTGTGGCTCAATTAAGACTCGGATACTCCACCATATACAACAAGAGGATTTGGCATAAACTCGGAGTAACAACTGATATACCGTGCAGATTCTGTGGCGAACCTGAGACCCTATACCATGTGATTGAGTCATGTCGCGGTTATGACTTAGACAGAAACACTCTTATGCCCAACTTCCATACAGGCGGAGATATCCTAAAATTCATCTATGACCCGTGTACGGATAAAAAAGATCTCCCACAGCTCTACCTGCTGATCACGACTAGTTGCAAAAAACTCTCTCCACCGTAATGCTGATCCCCTTTACCCCACCCCGTATTCAACAAGACATGGGCGCATGCTGACTGGACTACTGGCCATACTACGACTCCAGCTATTATTATTTAATTTATTTGTGACATTCATGACTCTGATTACAATTTCTATTATCAATGCATTATTATTGAAAACTATTACTTATCATTCATTACCAGTAGTAACCTATTGAAAATTCAAACTGTTGTACGATTTATTCTTGTAAAAATTTTCGAATCCTTGAATGGACCTCTGGTCATATCAAATAAATTTCTTCAATTCAATTCTTCAATTCAATACTCAATTTACAGGTGAATACTGTCGTTCTACTGAAAATTGTCAACGTCTTCACACTTGCGTTAATTCAAAATGCATTCGGCGATATATGAAACTCTCTGCAGAAAATTGTACGTCATATATGGACCGCCAGAACGGACTCAAATGTAAAGATTCCAAATGCTTTCAACCAAATACACAAGCCGTTGGAAAAAATTGTCGTTCTGATGATAATTGTCAAACTGACCGTGTTTGCGTGGATTCAAAATGTGTTATAGAAATTGCCCCGGTACATGATATATACTCGGGCAACATTATTTATATTATAATAATGATACTTGGGTTTGTGAACCTTTTGCTCCGGGGGTGTCAAATTTTGTTAAAATGTAAATATTTCGATTCTATTTTCGGAGTTTAGGTTCAAATCTGCGCAGGTCACTGACCTCGGATTGTACTAAGCGCTCTTTTATCTATTCTATTTATTTCATGAAAAATTGATTTGAAAATAATACAAACATAATATAAATAATGCAGGGGCGGTCAGAGTGGTGGAGCGGTGCATGCTCCAATCTCTCTGCCCGTGGTGTATGGTTCCCTTACATGCAACCCCGTACATTTACCATCAGAATTCTATCGTAGTGTTTTTACCTGTACATCAGGATTTTTCCTACTATCTCTGGTATAATATAAATCCAGTGGTCGAATGGCAGAATTCACTTTCTCAGTATTGTAGTGCGTAGCAAAAAGAATACTGAATGTTAAAGCGGAGAACACAAGATAAAGATGTAAATATGTGTGATTGTGGTTGAGTCGTGCGAGTATGAGATAGAGATAACAGTATCTGCATATGTGGAGTTTGAGGATACGGCTGTTTGGACCTAGTTCCTGAGTTCGTTTAAGGCACCGGCCGACTAGGCCAGCCGTCTCGTTCTTCGTGTTACGCGGGGGGATTATCTCATCTCTGTGTGTGTGTGTGTGATTTTAATATAATGGAAGCTTTAACCAATTAGTCGCTATAGGTGTACAGGAAGCAATTGCTACAGAAACTTGCCATAGTTTCAGGCATGGAATGCCCAACGTATATATTTTCCATTCTGAAAACACATTTCCAAATTCTGACGAATTGTCAATTCAGTGTCAACAGTATTAAAACGTTGACCCTCAAATTCACAGAAGTCTGAAATATCGCCAATGCAAGTGTCCGCGCGGAGAGGTTTGACAGTACAATTACACTTGTAATCGAACCGAGTCTGGTAGAATATATTTTGGCACACAAGATATAGAATCGGACACAAGCCCCTGAGTCAAACCTCAGACACATTCCGCATTTTGCTTATTTTTATCTTTATTTATATTCAATTAACGTCATTGCATACATAACCCACAATCGGTATAATTTAAAATCACACTATTTCAGTAGCGGGTGCATCATCCAATTCCGACGAAACTTAAAACTACGAAGAAATATTGTGTACTACAAATGACGCTTAATTATACAATTAATTGCCTAATTGGTAAGCCTAATTAATAACATAAAGGAAAGGAAAAACGTTTTCTCAATATTTATAACGAAAAATATTACTACAGTAATTCAAGCGTTACAGTTATATTAAATCACTGTAGATCTGGTCAACGCTATTGAAAAGCAGAATCTGATAAGTTAAGCTAATTTAGCTTATGTTCTGAGTAAGCCAGAACCTACTAGACCCCTTTTAAATTAGCTCCGCACGTACTGCTCTGCGTCACAGTTTTGTCTAGAGTTTCTTATCGGGTCGAATCGGGTTCTTATAAAATACCTATATATTCGGGTTCTCTGTACTTCAAAACGGATAAAACCGG
>JAQIXO010002039.1:0-10722 GCA_034700305.1 Protaphorura armata | reverse complement strand
TAAAAATACACTATTTTCTAAAGCTGAACTGGTTGAAGTGATTCTGATAAGAAATGAAGAAATTTTGATGTAGATACAGCTTCATGGTGAGCAGGTTTAAATAGTAAAGTACCCCTAGAAGTAGCCAAAAATTGTTGACCAACGAACTCGTCCGGAGCTAGGACCCAAGGGTCACACATCAAATTTGAAGTGATTCTGATAAGAAATGAAGAAATGACACCCACCCACCCACAGAATAGTTGTTGGCAAAACAACCAAAAAAATTCTCAAAAATAAAACGATCTATCGTAAACAATATATCATTAAAAAAAATTGTCATTGTCTACCAAAGTGAGAATTATTAAATTCTGAATAATTTTTGCCACTCATTTGATATTTTTACATTACACGAGTTTGTAATTCGCTCGCTCGCTGGCTCTTCTGTGGCTTACCCGGGACGGGACGACACACATCCTAGTTATAAGTATATTTTGGTTCTAAAAATCATGCGAATTCAATTAGCAATTAAACAATTATGATAGACCTGATTTTACGGATAAGAACAATACAAAAGTAGGATTTAACAATTTCAAACTTTTCAACTCATAAAAAATATATTATAAATAAAATATATAAAATATAAAAAAAATAATTATTTATTGGGTAGACTATAATATTTCTAATGTATCGAATGAATAAAACGTTTCAATTGGTAAAATACACAGTACACAATCAAAACTACAGCAATTTATTATCCAATTTAATAATTTTACATTATGCAACGGTCATTGTCAGATTGCCAAGGAGACGGAAATGGAATAGCTCGATAGATGTTTGTGGCAATGTGTCACGACTCACGAGTGACTAAAAGCAACAACACTCAAGGTCAGAGTGAGACCAGTTACAATAATATTCCATCCATCCAAGTTGGAAACATGGAAAATTAAATATTTGTGGACATCCATCATTCCATTCGGATTCTACAATGAGAGGGCTGACCTTGACCCCCATCACTTTGGTTCTGGTCATCCTCCTGAGGACCTCTTCATTTCCTAACCAAGCACAGTCACGTGAACGAACCATCACCAAAGCACAAATTGAGGAAATCGTCAAGAATTTCAAAATCCGTCGTAAGAAAATAAATCAAACCCATGGAACCAATTTTTCAATATTGATTGTAATTATTTTTGTGCAGCTGGATCAGGAGGTGAGGCACCAGAGGGACACAAATTGGAGCGACTAGTGAATTGTACACAACTTAACCGCGGGTGCGACGGAGTAAGAAAATCACTGGTCATCAAGGAACTTCTCCTTCGCCTTCAAATCCGAGAGATGGGTGAAGCGTGTACTAGTGATGGAATTTACAGTACAGTTTTGTATACCACACCCTACCGTGGTTATGGGCCAGTACCCGATGCCTACGAAAAATGGCAAGATGAAATACTGGGCCTTGGACGAACATTTTGTGATCCATTCAAACATCTGTCGTGTTCATCCATTTCCAAGAAATGTGAATGTCGTCCTGGAACAGTTTGGAATCCTCAATTCGCATGTTCAGCCGTTCTCGGTGGCTATTGTTGGATTCCTGGTCACAAACCTCCGGATAAGTCTGACGACTTTGTTTCATTCTACGACCCACTCAGTTTTGATTTTCGAGGGAAGGAGAGTATATTTGAGACCGAATGTCGAATTTTTGATTCAAGTTGCAAACCGAATTTAAAATTATTCCTCAATTATACATGTGTGGATACGAAAATCAATGAATTGGATGAAAAGCTTGGAAATCAATTCAAGGACTTACCACGCCTCAACTTTGGAGACTCTTGTAATTTGGAACATCAGACTCAACTCTACACAACCACAGGGGAAGAAATAAAAAATTACACGATTCGTGTCAAAAATTTGGAAGCCATCTTGGCAGCCAAAACTCCATTTTGTGATCTCAAATTACTCCTCATGTGTGGAAGTGGTGGGAAGTGTGAGTGCATTGAGCCAACGACTTATAATCCGGAAACAAAATCATGTACATTTACAAGTGCAGATGCGACATGTCAAGGTCAAACTACTTTTGAAGAAATGACGACCAGATTTCCTGGAAGTGTTGAGAAAGAAGTCATGGAAGGATTCGAAAGTGTTCGTGATCGAAACTGTCCTTACAAATGTGCCGAAGCCAGCTTTGCGGACGGGTATCCTGTTGTTCCGTCCTTCCGTTTCTGTCGTCCATGTCCGGAGTCTAACCGTGTGATTCAAAAGGTCGGGAAAAATTGTGACAAATCTCTCACGTTATTCTTGGAAGGAGCTCCACCTCCCGCATTGCCGATTGACATTCCAGACTATGACAAACAACTGGAACTGTTCGTACAATTCAATGAGAAGGCAAAGGAATTTGAAAAACTGTTCCGATTGGGGAAAAACAGTCCATGTGACTATGCGGGTGAATTGGATGCATCTCGTTCAATCCGTCGAATTAAAAATGTAGAAGTCCCGGACAAAATTTTCACTGAACAGAACTACAAGGATCTCATGAGTTCCATGGACAAACTCATTGGTCAGTTTGGAGGGAGAGGTCTCTGTCGGTATCGTTTACGGGGACAACCAGGGAGCTCAGATAGTCCTCCACTGGTAATAATATTCACTTGTATATAATATGCATTATACAGTACATGACCCTTAACATAGAGTTATCATTTATTTAATATTTCCGTCATTACAGAACCGACCACTCCTACTCTGTGGTCCCACCCCTGCCAACGCCATCTGTTTTGAACCAAACAACACATTTTACCTTGAAGAATTGATGAAGCGATTATTGACCGGGAAATCAACGAGTCAAGTTTGTGCTCCACATCCGAAAGATGTCCTCAAATACGCGGAAAATGGACTTAAAGATTTAGATTCCAAAACCAAAGATCTTTCTGGAGTGGCATTCGAGTACCTCTTCAATACACTTGAAAATCTTTGGATTGACAACTCACAATTCTGCAATAGAACAGGAGGGTTCAAATGTTCAAAACCTGTACCAAAATACCTCGTCTATGACAAAATCAATGCTACTGGGGTATGTGTATTTTCTAAAGCCTATTTGGAGGAGGTTCAAGCAGATGCAGAAGCAGAGAGATTGGCTAAACTTGCACTTAACTCGAAATCATCTCATCATTCAACCCAACATTTGATCCCAACTCTTCTCTTCGCTCTTCTACATATTATTATCCTCAATTAAATACAAATTAATACGTGTATGTAAAGTGTCCAAATTGTCAATACTTACAGTTAAATCAAATGACTGACTTGAAATAAAAAAAGTGCTTACAACTTTGAGGAATATTTGCCTCCATGTATAATTTATGTTTTAAATCAATATTGGGTTAAAATGTAACGAATCAAACGCAATACGAATCATAAAAATAAAAATCTTCGGTCAAGTTCTTTGGACAGCAAGGTGGGGCTACTACTAGGGGTTCTTGACTATTTAAACCTGTGTAACTTGAATCGGTATATTAATGAAAAGAGTGTGAAGCAAGATCGATTCTACGATTAGATACAATTTTTTGGATTTTGGTTGTAAAAGAAAGTGAGTTTCAGGTGCGAGCGACACTTCATGGCGTTATACCTTGTTTTGTTAGTCATCTTTTGTTTTAATCTCCTTTCGATGAGTTGAATCAAAAGGTTATAAGGTGGAGTACAGTGCTGTTATTTACATATCTAACAGTAGGAAAACGACAAACAGGCCGCATGGTCATGTTTGAAGGAAAATTATTATTCCATTCATCCATACTAATAGTGCGCTGGATAAATAACATAACGAGTATAGCACACCTTATCTTATAGTATAGTACACATCCAATACATGATCTCCACACACAGCATCAGTGTATGTGACCTTTGTGTAATTTAGGAGCGAGTATGTATGTATTTTTGAGAGTTAGTCAAGGAAGGCTGATAAGGTATCAGAAAGGAGCATGAACTGTTAGCATTGAATTCTGACATTCATGATTCCTTAAGCAAAGAAAGTGAGACCTACATGTCCCTCCTTGCTCTAGAAAGTAAAAAAAAATAGAACTCTGATAATTATAATTTGATAACATTTATCGTTTATTTTCTCTTCACTCCTGGTTCATTCCAGGGAGCCACTAATAGTAGAAAACACCCTAGTAGGAATACTTTTTTACTAAAAGAATTCCAGTTTCTGAGCATCAAGACCCATAATTTGCAATGGCACTTTTGGTAGTGAACATATGGATTTTCATTTGTTTGTTGGGAATAACAGTTGAATTTTTGACTTCAACAACAGCGGCAATAGTCAATAAACGCAGTGGTTTTGGTGAATTTTGCAACAGTACATCCAAATGTAATCGAAGTGCTTGGCTGACCTGTCAGGATGGAGTATGTGCTTGTGCAAAAGTAGAAGAAATGTTATACGATGAAGTGAGTGCTAAATGTGTGTCCAAAGGTGGTGAACGCTGCAAGTATGAAGTGGACGATGGAATTTATGAGAAAACTGACTGTGTCCCACATGCGTCTTGTACTAACGTTGGAATTTGCGTCTGTGACACTGGCTATTTTGAGAGTTTGGATGGAAACTGTTTGCCACAGGGAAATGTCGGCGAAGCTTGCCTCTCAAACTTGGGTTGCAGAACAGATAAATTTCTAAAGTGTTTGAACGGTCGATGCATTTGTGAGCCAAATGTGAGTGAACCTGGAACAAGTTCAGCGGACGGATGCGTTGGATTAGCCGGTAAACCTTGTCTGGACAGTAAGTGCACGATGAATGCAGTGTGTAACATGGACAGTACTTGTGTGTGCCCGGAGGAATACTTTCAAAATGACGAAGGAAACTGCCTGGCCAAGAAATTATATTTGCAGACGTGTACACAAGATTCGGAATGCGATTCAAGGGATGCCTTTCTTCAGTGCTGGAATGGAACATGCAATTGCAATCAAATTTATGAAAGATTTTGGAATGCATCGGATTCCAACAATAAACGACCAAAATTGTCTGTGTCCAATAATCTTCCATCGGTTCAGGTAAAAGGTCCCTGTACGAGTAGAACGAGAACTTTGCCGTTGCCAGGAATAATCCAGTCCCCGAACTATCCATCGTCCTACAGACATGGTGAAGATTGTAGTTGGTTGATCACCTCTCACACAAGTAGCATTGTACAACTCACCTTTTTATCATTGGAAACAGAGAGTTGTTGCGATAATGTACACGTCTACGACGGAAGCACCAGTAGTGATACTTTATTAATTAGTGCTAGCGGTAACAATATTCCTGGAATGTTGAGGACCACCGGAAATCAAATGTTTGTGCGTTTCACATCAGACGGAGGTGTTTCAGGAAAAGGGTTTCAAGCCGAATACGAAGAAAAGAAGTTCTTTGCAGAATGTGTAGGATTAGCAAATAAATCATGTAACAAAAATGGAAATTGCGTTCCGAATGCTGTTTGCTCAGAGAGTGGTCAATGCCTCTGTGATTCAGAATACTCCGTTACTTCTTCAGGTTCCTGTGGTCTCGCACATGGGAAGTCGTGCAATGATGCAGATATTTGCAGTGATTCCTTTGTATGTTCTAAAGGGAAATGCGCATGCAAGCACCCACTACACCAATTGTACCATAATGGCGATAAGTGCGTTAGTATTGTGTCCGGGCCATGTTCTGATGACACAGGCTGTATTCAAGGAGCAAACTGTAAGGTCAATAATAAAACATTGACGGGATTTTGTGAGTGTAACCAAGGACTGGTTGAGAATGCCGAAGGGAAGTGCGAGATTGGGCATGGGAACAGATGCACGTCTAGTTCTGATGTATGTGATAGTTTGGCTGGATTAAATTGTGTGAATGGATTGTGCAGTTGTCCTGATCAGTCCATGGTATTTAATCCAAGGAATTATAAATGTCAAGGACTTGTTCACTTCCGGTGTGGTAAAAACAAAGGAGATCGGCACCCGTGTGTGGACAACGCAGAGTGTGTCATAGCCCGTGAAGGGATCTCTGGCGTTTGTCGGTGTCTGGAAGGATTTGAGGAAACGAAGGAGAGGCTTTGCGCCAAAATCATACGAGAAGCGATGACTGCAGATTGAGAGGGAGCTTTAGAAAACGGTGTGTTGTCGATAGAGGCTTAGGGATAGAATTTTAGCTCACGGGAGATCTATTATAAGAACGATTATACAAATATTGGTTAATATTAACTACCATGTTAACGAACACTTCATTTCCTTGACATCACACCAGTCGAGTTTAAATAAAACTAATTCTAGCCGTTTACCTTATTGGTTCTACACGGGCAAATCAATTAACTAAAATATGTAATTTTGTGCATTTCCACTTGTTAGATTTACGTTCCATTATTTTTCATTGTGTTAACATTAAGACTATATAGACTGTAGTTTGTTGATTACATAAGTTGTCGTAGTCAAAATTTGTTGAGTCAAATATAATTAAATTAAATTGATTCCACCAAAAATAGGTTGTTTAATTTGTTGAATATAATTACTCGTAGTTCTTTATTAGTTAAGTTAGAGTATGTAATAGTGGAATATTGCACTTTATTGCGTTGACTAAAGTTAATGTGCATCCAAAGGACCATCTCAGCGTACAACCTAACTTCACGTGGAAACTATTATTACATTCATTCGTTCATCCACAGTGCCACAGTGCATATTTCATATACAAAAAATGAATATAACACATTATTTAAAAGCATATGTATCAGACAACCAATACGTGATCAAAACACGTTGGAGCATTGGGGTTTGTGACCTCTATGTGTAATCTAGAAACATGTGTTAATTTCCATTAATCCGTCTTTAGTCAAATCAAGTCAACTCTATAATCCCTCCTTGCTCCAGGAAGTTAAGAAGGTGAAGCTTTGACCTCCATTGTGTTTTTTCTCTTGGATTCTGGTTCATTTCAAAAGGACAGACACTAACAGTAGAAAAGAAACAGTTGCCGAATAACTTTTATACCACAGAAATCTCTGTATGCTGAGTACCACCCATAATTTGCAATGGCACTTTTGGTAGTGAACAAATGGATTTTTATTTGTTTATTGGAAATAACCGTGGAATACTTGTTGACTACAACAAAAGCGGCAATTGTCAATAAACGCAGTGGTTTTGGTGAATTTTGCAACAGTACGTCCAAATGTAATCGGAGTGGTTGGCTGACCTGTCAGGATGGAGTATGTGCTTGTGCAAAAGTAGAAGAAATGTTATACGATGAAGTGAGTGAGAAATGTGTATCCAAAGCTGGTGAACGTTGCAAGTACGAAGTGGACGATGGAATTTACGAGAAAACTGACTGTGTTCCACATGCATCTTGTACTAACGCTGGAATATGCGTCTGTGACACTGGCTATTTTGAGAGTTTGGAGGGAAATTGTTTGCCACAGGGAAATGTGGGAGAAGCTTGCCTCTCAAACTTGGGTTGCAGAACAGATAAATTTCTTAAATGTTTGAACGGGCTGTGTTTATGTGAGACCGGTGTGAGTGAACCTGGAACAAGTTCAGCGGACGGATGCGTTGGATTAGCTGGTAAACCTTGTCTGGATAACAAGTGCACAGAGAATGCATCATGTAACACAGAAGACATTTGCGTGTGCTCAGAAGAATACTTTCAAAGTGACAATAGAAAATGCCAAGAAAAGAAAATGTATTTGGATAGGTGTACACAGGATTCGGAATGTGATTCTAATGATGCCTTTCTTCAGTGTTGGGATGGAAGTTGTGATTGCAACCCAATGTATGCAAAATTTTTGAACGCATCAGAGTACAAGAAGACACGACCGAATTTGTCTCCGGCCAGTCGCCTTCCGACGATTGAGATAAAAGGCACATGCTTCAATAAGAAGACCACATCGCCAGGAATAATCCATTCCCCGGACTATCCATCCCAGTACGGAAATGGTGAAGATTGTAGTTGGTTGATAACCTCGCACAAAGGAAGTGTTATAGAGTTGACTTTTCTATCAATGGAAACAGAGGTTTGTTGCGATTATGTAACTGTCTATGACGGAAGTAACATTAATCACACTTTACTAAGCACGACTATCGGTTCCAAATTACCTGGAATATTGAGATCAACCGGGAATAAAATGTATGTGCGTTTCATCTCTGACGGAAGTGGAGTGGGAAGAGGGTTTCAAGCGCAATACGAAGAGATGAAGCGGGTTGAAGAATGTGTAGGAATAGCAAATAAACCTTGTAACAGAGATGGACATTGTATTCCGAATGCTGTGTGCTCAGACAAGGGTCAATGTCTTTGTCAATCAGGATATGCCGTTACATCCACAGGGTCCTGTGGTCTTTCACATGGGAAGCCATGCAATGAGGTAAATATTTGCAGTGACTCCTTTGTATGTTCTGAAGTGAAGTGCGCGTGCAAACACCCCCTGCATCAATCTTACGAAAATGGAAGAGTCAAGTGCGTTAGTATTGTGTCTGGACCGTGCAGTGATGACACAGACTGTATTCAAGGAGCAAATTGTAAGGTCAATAACAAAACATCGACAGGGTTTTGTGAGTGTAACCAAGGACTGGTTGAGAATGCTGAAGGGAAGTGCGAGGTTGGACATGGGCACAGGTGCACGCCTGGTTCTGACGTGTGTGATAGATTGGCTGGTTTGAAGTGTGTGAACGGAAGGTGCAGTTGTCCTGATCAGTCCATGCTATTTAATACAAAGAATCATAAATGTCAAGGACGTGTTCACTTCCGTTGTGGAAAAACTAAACAAGACCAGCACCCGTGTGTAGAGAACGCGGAATGTGTCATACCCCGTGAAGGAATTTCTGGTGTTTGTCGGTGTCTAGGTGGATTTCAGGGAACGAGGGAGCGCCTTTGCGCCGAAATAACACGAGAAACGATGAATGCAGATGTCGAAGAAAAACCAGAAAGCGGAGTGTTGTCGAAAGAGGCATAAGAGATTTTAGCTCACGGGAAATCTATTATTATTTATTAAAATAGCTTTACAAATATCCTTATCACTGGTCTAGCAAAAATAAATTTAATTCTAACCGTTCACCTTATTAGTTCTTCTACACAGGCAAGCATTGAAATATGTAATTTTTGTGCATTTCCACTCCTATTTACGTTCCATAATCTTTCATTATGTTAGTTTCATTATAAACGCAGACTATATGGACTGTAGTTAGTTTGATTAAAGTTAAATTTTCGTGGTCTAAATTCGTTTTACAGAATTTTAAGTTAAATATAGTTACATTTATATTATACACTAATTAGGCTTTTTAATTTGCTTTTATTACAAGACTAAATAACTTTGTGTCTATATATTTACTAAAACTGGCCGAATTTGCATAAATTATATTTTCTCCGCAACCTTATAGTTATTCTAAATGTGTCATTATCATTTCACTCATCAGAGTTAGCTGGCGGAAAAGCGAACTGTGTTGAACTCTGGCTCCAGGAAAATCATTCTCCAGCTCTCAAATTTATGTTTAACGACCATTCATGTGATTTACAATCATTTCCGATTTGCGAAGAAAGTGTTTAACTATACCCATGAAACAGACAAGACAAGATACCCATAAATATAATTCATTAAATGATCCATAATTATTATTAAATTGATTCAACTAAACTAACTCAAGAGAGATTATACAAGTAAGAGTCACGCTGACGGGATGACACAAAATGCCAAAATACAAAATACTTTCAATTTTTTTCAAAATACAAAATACATGTATTTAAAATACAAATATTTTCTGCAAAATACAAAATACGTATTTTCAAAATACCTCGACAATTTTCCAGATCTAAATTTTTTAAAACATCTCAGCTTCACGAATAGTGATCCAGTGAATGGTGAATACAAGAAAACTGAGTTTTTCCAAATCAAGGGTTTTTTCTCTGTATTTCCTCAAAATTCATCGTCAAAATAATGGGTAGTTTGCCCATATGTGGTATTGTGCTCTAGAATCTTGGTTATGAGGCGTTTCGAGCTGAGCGGATGCGCAATTACGTCGAAAAAGTATTTTATATTTATATTTTATATTTATAGTTACGAATTTTTAAAAATACTAAATACAAAGTACAAAATACTTTCAATGTATTTTGCAAATACAAAATACTTTTATTTAGAAGTAAAATAAAAATACAAATAGGTATTCTTCGGTATTTTGAAATACTTCGTCAAAATACTAAAAAGTATTTTAAATACTTGTATTTAAAATACGAGTATTTTGCCCATCTATGGTGAATAGTTGGTAATGAATCGCTCCTTCATTACTTCATGCTAGTATGTATAGTGTAATACTCCAATTAATTTGTTGAGCACAGCAGGAAATATAGATTATGATTGATGTATGTATAAACATATGAAGAGAGTAGAATTGAGTTCATGATCCGATTACCGAACGGATTTATCATCCAACTGCCAACGGTGAGCTACTTTTCCAAATCCTTGATGATAGTCATAGATCGAGATATTCGGTAATTAGCCTCAGAATAGAATATAATAAAATGAGATTTATTTCAGTGTCAGAGTTATAAGACATAATCATACATTACATATAACATACACACTAACTAAGTAATACTGTAACGTTCAAAAGGTTTGTTCACTTAATGCCAATTCACAACACTTGAGAAATGCGATTCCTGGTAACCTTTGATAGGTCATGTTGTCAAATTGGTGTTAGAATTTGCCTTACGAGGGAATGGCGGAACGTGCAACACTCCGATTTCGTCCAAAATTTTTTTGTGAAGTGGTCTTCGGATTTCATTAG
>JAQIXO010002038.1:0-10724 GCA_034700305.1 Protaphorura armata | reverse complement strand
TATTAGATCCGGGTATATAGTAATCTATTATATTATATAGATCCGATATATATAGTAATATATTATAGGAATAATGAGGTCAATTAATTATTAGGTGTGTGGGTTCGAGTTTGTGTGTTTCATTTGACTGTATTGTGTTTGTCTTTTGTTCGATTGCTTTGGTTTGGGAGTGAGAGTCTTCGGTGTGTTCCGACTAGAGTTGGACGCTGTTGTGTGAGAGCAGGAACTCGGAGAGAGGAAGCGGTAGTCTTAGCCCATAGTCTTCGCTTAAAAGGTGCTTGGATTTCTTGGAGTGCAGGCAAAGTCCAAATAGTGGCTGCCGTGTGGTTTCCTCCAGACTGTCCATAGTCAACTCCAGGGTCCTCAGGTTTGTTTCGTCAGTCAGTGTACAGAAAAAAGAACTAGGTGAGTAGAAAAATATTTTTATTCATTTATTTTTTGTTCAGTAAAATTATTTTACAATGGGTTTTATTTGGGATATTATGGGCAATATTTATTCCTGTTTTGAGAAAATGTTTTTGAAGCCAATATTTACAATGAGAAAGTACTAAATAAAAGCATTTCAGATACTGACATGACATGACAATCACTGAGCCAGTCCGACTTCGAATGCATTAGAATTCACAAAGTAGTATTTCGAAGAGGTTTAATTTCTGTACGGAAATTTTGGTGACGCTCCGCTCAGTGTTTGTTACGTTGTTACGGCACGGCACACGACAAGAAATGTAACGTGTGTCAAGGTCCTTGGGATCAGCTAGGTCAACAAGGCCGAGGCATTCCCTTGAGTGATTTACACTGCTCTCACATATTTCGTATCCTGTCGCACATCACAACGGAGAGCGCGCTCTCTTCAAATGGGATGTTCAACTCGGCGAGCGGCGGTAGCCGGTACACCCCATTTTCGAAATTCGGAGACCCATCCCCCTTAGAAGCTGAGGTAAAGGGTCTATTTAATTCAAGTGTATGTATTTGTCCAATGTCCAACAATTTCTTAATGATCTGCATTGTACTCAAGTATATATTTTGTCCAATTTCTATTAATTGCGGTCACTGCTAATTATTTAGAATAAGTTATTGTAAGTAAAATTGCACTTTTGGTGTTCTTTAATCACTAATTAGTGAGACAGCACATTTTTATATACTGCATATGAATTACACGAATTTTCACAAGAAAAAATAATTGTTAAAAAATAATGTTTCCACGAACAATTCTTTTCATATATATACACAATAACACACTTGCCGTGCGGCCGTTAACGAGATGGGGCTGTATTGTACGGTCGTACCACTTAACTAAAACTGCACTGCGCAGACCTGTTATTTTACTCATTCCGCAGTTACTTGTACTGAGACCCACCTCATTTTACCCTTTCAAAAACAATTCTTAGATGGAACCTGACTAGCGTGTCAGCATGAGTGAAAAAGAGAAGATAAATGTCACATTGAAACAGCCTGGGAGAGTTCCAGATGACATTGGTGAGTTTCGATTTGTTTGCAAATGTTTCCCATTTGCGTAGCACGTAGGAGGGAAGACACCATTGCCCCGAAACCACCCTTTCCAACACAATGTCGGGACACCACCCTTTCCAACCCATGGCCTGGAAACCAGCCTTTCCAACCCTTAACCCGGAAAGCTCGGTTTCCAGTCCGTGTGCTGTAAAGGGTGGTTTCCAGGCCCTGGACAAGCAACGGTAATTTAGCTGTTCTACTTTTGACATAACATCAAGCTTCAAATTCAGTCAGTGCTTAGAGTAAAACTTTCTCAAATTTTTAGTCACACTGATGATCCAACATTGCACAATACTGCACATAGACACTGCATTACCATTTACTAGTATTAAACCACAAGATTTTTTCCACATGTCAACCTCATGATCACATTTAAAAATTCAATACATGACCTCTACAAAAAAGAAATCAAACAATTCAGGTTAAGGAATTCTTCCATTAAGCCTGATTTATCAGCAAGAAATTCTAAAGTACAGAAATACTCAAAGTATGCGTATGTCCATTTTTCCTGTTCTAGATGCTTTTCACATAGAATTAATTATCAATAAATTTCAATTTCAAAAATCCGAATTTTCAGGTATTTCTTAAGCATAGAGATCTGTAGTTTATGTTCAACATTAATTTGATAAAATTGGAAATATATGTAGTACAAAAATCTTACTACTTCAATTTAAAACTACTTACTAACGAATTCAAAAGCTGACTACTTCAAAACAGTTTTTTTTGATTGATTATGTTAATTTATTCGTAATTCGATTTACAGTTCTAATCATTTAAAATCAATCATACGAATTCAGGTGGGGTAAGGTGAGATTCTTCTTTGAATTTCTGTGTTTTGGCGCTATTTCTCTTTCAGCCGCTGAAACACACATGTAAATATTCAATTGGATGTTTTTTTCTGGACAGGCCGCAACTCTTTCTCAAAATGAAAGGTGGGTTTTCATTTTCAATTTAATTCTAAAATTAAATAATTGTAATTATTTAAATATGATTTACAAACAAATCCTTATTTTAGGACTTTGTTTACACGCGACATGCGAAGATTGTCTTCGCAATGGTTTTGTCTGGTGGCGATCCCTAGCTCGTGAGAGCTCCGTTTGTTTCTCCGTGAGGGGCATTTCCCCCGTTTCCGTTGGGGAAGAGGTCATTCCGTTGGTGTTGGTGGGACTCATGGGAGGTTAGTATAAATATTTTAACTTTTCATTTTAAGTTAAACTGACACTCATAGCCTGTGGATGAGTTTTACAACTTCGTCATGGACATGAACAACAACTCAATTTAAACAAATTAATTATTTATATTTTTTATTTTTAGATTTTGTGGTAAGCCTATTGTTCTTCATTTTTCGAGCCCAACTGCGTGGACTTTTTGGGCGTGTGGCTACTGGGTGGCCGCGACCGGGCAATTTTTTGCCATGGATGGGCGACGACGACGCGGTGACCGAGGAGGATGCGGTGGCCGAGGAGGCCGACGCGGCGGCCGAGGGCGTTTATTAAGATCAAGGAAGCTAATAAGCGGAATTTGTTCCTTCCAGTACTGGATCCTGAAAACTTTAGAGAAGCACGTCTTAAAACACACGGGTGAAAAGTACTTCTACTGTCCAGTTATCGTTGGAACAAGGAAAACAACATTCACATACCAGACATCACTCCCAAAGCATTTCAAATGTTTGTAGAGGTTAGAATTTTTGAAAATGTAACCAACTTACCAATGCTCTTCGCCTATTGGAAATTTATAATATGATCTGTACAATATAAATTAAACTTTTGTCAATAATTAGAGTTTTTGTACGCTGAAGAATTTTCTATCAATGAGGTGGAAGCAGAAGATGTTATGACGGTGGCGCACAAGTGTATGGGTTAATCTTTAGTGAAAAAATGCTGTGAATTCCTGGAATGCGTCATCAATGTCTCAAACGTTATAAACATACATCGAACTGGGGCCAAATTTGTTACTGCCGAGGATTCGATTGAATTCATAAAATAACAAACATTGAGCAATTTTAATGTTACATTTTCATTGCCGGAACGGAAGTTCCGTTCTTCGAGACTTCTTCGAATTTTATATTTATACATATGAAACGTCGGCTAACCGTAGTGCCTAGAAATTGATCCCAACACGCTCTCTATTATTTTGAAAAAAGACAAGTTGCGTGCAATTATGAGGTAAGAAAATTCAGCTTGATTCCTTATGAGTCTAATTAAAATTGATATATTGCCTTTTTATTTGATCTGACTGAATCAAAATAAGACTTGTGTTTCTGCTTAAAATATTGTTGCCCATGGGCTGAGAACAGATGCCAAGTGGATAAATTGGAACGGACGGTTGAAAATAGACGAATTATTTTGGAGGATTTGATTCTTCTCATTCAGTTTACTTGAAATTTAGCAAAAGCGGACATTGGTACGTCAATTTGGAACGAGGTGTTGGCTTTACGGCTCAGACTCACAAACTATTTAATTTTTATTTAGCCATTAATGTAGCAATATTCATATTTAACAGCCAGTCAAAAATGAACACAATGCAGTGCAACATGGGGAGCTGTCAGTGGAGCTGTCAGTCGATGACATGGATTACGCCCAAGAACTTTACCATCCTGCAGCAATGAATTCGCCCACATCATACGACATGGCAAAATCTTGTCTTCTTTGAGTTTCAAACTTGCCGAGCGTTCTGGTTAACCCAAGTCATACTCAAATCATGAATCATGTCTTTAATTATCTTCATTTACATTCAATGACTGTAGCAAACTTTAAAATCATTTGCGCAAAAATGGCAATTGGAAACGTGAAAGACAAAGACCACAAATAGAATCCTATCGTTGGCTACGAAAATATGTTTCGTAACGACAGTGTCGAAGGACATTTCGAGCATCGTGCCTTACGCATTACGGGGCACATTCGATGGTTAACGATATGCAAGGCTCAAATGTGCAGTCATATAGCGGATTCTGGACAGCCTCTGTGTTATAAACACGGAGGCTATGACACTTACTATCTGTTTGTCACGAAAGATTTCGGTAATCCTGTCAACTAAATTTTCAGAGCTATGGCTGAAAGGATGAAAATTGTTTTGAATATTTAGAAAGAAGGATGGAATCGTCAAAGATTTGCAAAGAGTATGCAAAACAAGAATTCCTTGGTCTCCAACCAGACTTCCAGAAAATATACACGGGTGTATTTGAGAGAAAATTACAATACCAAAAGGCCATTACTAGGCACTCTGCAATTGCAGTGAGACACAAGAAATTCAATATTTTTTTAATTACAATATACGTGCATAATTCAGTAATCCTTATTATTATGATCAGGTTAGGATATATATTCTTAAAAAAACTAATAGTAATTCATTAATTAATCTCCACAAATTTCAAAATAAAAACTAAACAAAATACATGTCTTGACATTGTTCGGGGTTATTTTAACGGCCGCTTTAATTTCAAGAGTAACATGTGCAACGCCATTCGAAATGGGACAACTCGGACAACTGAAAATATTGTAACGTGTGAAAATAACTTGTAATGTATACAATCATTTGTAATAAAATTTCAAACAACTCGAATCATTACACACGTCGAATCGTTAAAAACAAAGGAATAATACAAATAAACTGTTGCAACATAGTTGACTCGCTGGAATGAGTTGTAAATACGACTAAGCAATAATTTTTGTGACATTCCTTGCGATAGTAGGAATAAATTTTCCTTTTACATTTTTATAAATGTAAATATAATTGAATTCGTTATTTTTGACAATTCGTTAATGACAAAAAATCATTGTAAATTTGATTCCTGACAAGGTTTCCCAGAGTTTAAGATTTGAATACCCATTTCTCCTTTGCAGTCTTATATTTATTACAATGTATTGTTTATGTGGAAGTTAGAGAGAAAGAATAGAAACCAATAGCCAAACATTTGATTTCCGAATTAATTATTTGTATGACGAAAAAGTTCACTCCATATTCTCAAATTCAATGGAATTTAAAATTCATCGGTTCGTACATGATACATAAGAGGTTAGTATTTCAGATATGTAGTCGGAATGCATGCAAATGAGGAAGAATTTACTTCCATACTATTTACATTACATAGTACCATTGCGACATGAAAAGTTTGATGGAACAAGAACCCTTTCCTATTAATTGCGAAGTAAGACATGGGAGTGCAATATTACTTGGATGCCATTATTTTTTAAAATGTTTGGCTTATTTAAAATTCGGTGTCACAGGTCATGTCTCACATACAATTTGTATTTCTAAATCTATTCAGTCTTATCTTACATTGTTGTTGCGTATTGCATATTTGATGAGAGTACGATTAAATTACAACCGCAACTGTGCTCGCTCACAGTTGCGCTTGTAGTTTAATTGTCCTTTATTTTAAATTAATGTGTTTCCTAGCTATTGTGCGCGAACACAGTTGCGCTTATAGTTTAATCGTACTTTTATTATTCTGCACATTAAAATAATTCATAAGGCATCATCTAATTTATTTTTTAAATGATACTCATAATTAAACTCCTAATTATGAGTGAATGAAAGGACCTTTTTGCAGAAATGACTTGTAAAGAACTCACAAAGAACTGTCCTAAAATATTATCATTACCAGACATCTCATGAATGTAATTTCTCCCTTTCTACAATAAAAAAATCATACAATATTATTGCAAAAATTCAAGACCAGATGTCTGTCACATTTTTATTTGAAGGATAAATCATTTGTAAATATTGACTGAATGATTCAACTATAACCTTTCGACATGATTTTGAACTATTAGCACATTTATCTTTTAACTTATGAATAGAAATACGGATAAATTCTACAGTCAGAGTTAAACCTAAACGTGCCAATAAAATGATGAACTACTGGAAGTTTATTAGCAATAATCGAATAAGACAATTTTATTTATGCATAAATTATTTTGGACAGGACAGTTCTAAATATTGTAATGAGTATATTTTGACACATAACTTTTTAAGTTGACTGGATCTGTATTCTAGTACAGATAGTAGCTCTAGTAATGAGGAGCCTCACACATGGCATCTCTCTCAAAATTATAATTTTTTAAATTTAAAATGACTGTCACTGCACTCTGATTGTTGTCTAAAATCTACAGAACATTATTGATTTCGATTAAAAAGACGACATAAATTTGTCATTCCAAAATTCTAAAAATAATATGAATGGTCATGAGGATAAAATCTGTTTAACATTTCATGAAGGTTCAACATTCCATCCACACAAATCGATGTTACATTTTACAATTCAGCCTTAGAATTTAAAAATATTCTCAAGTTAAATGGAATTGATCTACCTAGCGATATAAGAGTTCAACTGAATGGATCTACATATGTATTTCAGAAATCGTTGATCGGTTAATAAAATATTGCCATCAATTTGAGAACATTAATATGTACCCATCTGTATAGCATTACGATTTTCTCCACGGGTGCTTCTTTTTTGTAGTGAGTGTAACGCTGGAATTTATTTATCAAGATGAACTGTGTGGGCATCTACTTTCCTTTACTTTAGAGGTCGCCAATATGGTCTATAGTATTACACACAGTGCCTGGAGTATTTGTAAGTATTTCCAGATTTCAACTGACGCAGTTTTTATCCAGTTGAACTGAGAGTGTATGTCAGTTGAATATAGTAGCCAGGCTTGATTGAATTGAAAAAAGGCATTTTTTAAAGAAATAAAATAGTTGAAAACTTCGAATAGTGCAATTCACAATCAATCATAATTTAAAGCACATACAGCTAGAAAAAAATCTTATCATGTGAAAATATCCCAGAATAATTTGACACTGAGTAAGTTTAAAAATAAAGATCATTGTCAAATTTTGATTGTGTTTGCTGGTGTGAATCAGGCTCTTTATGAATAGAAAAAACCGCTAATTTTACATATGGAAAATTACACTAGAGATGAAGAGGAGAATGGTTACAAAGTCTGATTTCTTCTTTCTGGTAATGGTTCTGCAAATTACGATTTGCAGAAACAGTACCATCAACCACAACTACTGAAAAAATTCTTACAGACGAGGAATGGTTACGAAATGTTTACACTGAGATTCAAAAGCAGAAAGTCGGTTGGTTTACGTGTAGTTTAATATATGAAATCGTATTTTCTATTTCACCAAATTGTAATATCTTTAACTCCATCAAATCTTGAAACTACAGAAATGACTACTGTGGATCCCTTGCCAATCACTGCTCCTGTAACCGAACCATGTAATTTTTTATCTTTATCTTTGTGATGCATAATTTCATAAGACAAGTCACAATTTTGTATTATGTTCAGATCCAGCAACTCAAGAAATCGCGGGACAACTAGCGCAGAGCCCTTGTTAACTACACCTGACTTGACTCAATCACGTGATACTTTTCTCTTTATGCGATGTCATTATCTTCTATATGAGGAATTGTGCACCTCGTTTGTTTTTAAATTTTCTTCTACCGTCACGAGCCATGCTATTAAACAAAACTAAATTGTCGGAGCGCATCCTCTCCGCAATTAATAAAAATTTGGCTATGAGACATTCAGGTTATATTTCAAAATGATGATTTTAATCAAATGAATCAATCAATCATAATATCTCTCTGTCTTTGTTCAGGGTTATATATTCGTCTCGTCCGGAAAAAGTTGGGAAATATTTTATGAGTAGGAATCCTTGGGCTAATTCACCAGACCTGCGTGAGAAAATAATTAAGGAGCAAAAAATCCGTCTGGGATATATTCAATGAAATGTTCGTTCATCGAGCATGGGTTTAGTCCACCCCCGTCAGAATGGGCCCAAATTTTGATATGTCGGTCCGCAAGTGACTCCTAACAACTTTTGTGAAGGCGAAACACCGTGAAAAATCCCATTCGGCACCTGGAGGTCCCTGAAGTGTCCCCCAGGTCAATGTAGGTAGGGGTAAAATGAGGTATCATTCGAAAGAAGAGTTCAGGGAGCATCTACACACCAAATTTCAGCCCTCTGCGTTGACCCTTGCGCCCACCATGGGTCGACACAGGTCATCAATAAATTTTTCATTTGACTATAGAACTCGTGAATTCATCCTGCTAGTGAATTAGCCAGCAAGAAGTCTTGTTATAATATATGATTAATACCCACTGGATAAATGGAACCCTTTCGCAATGATTTCAGAAAAAAACTTTTGTAGCATCGACACTTTGTGCTCACTTTTTTGCTTTCAAAACTCTAGGGTTTTTGTAATCACGGGTATAAGGCTCATGTATGCATTTGTGTCTTGCAGAATTTCCATTGCAATTTTACCCGGCACTTGCTCAGCGCTGATGTAATTGTCAATTCCCAAATGTTCAAAGCCAACATGCAACATCAGAAAATTGATTTTAGATATTTGTGGACTTCTACTATTGGAAACAGTCCTCACATAATAATTAATCTGCTAACATGTACATGCAAGCAATTCTCCTGGTAGAAATCACGAACGGCACAATGTTACTGCATTTCAGTTCCAAGTTCAGTATTTCGTGTTCTTATGACACACAAAATATTTGTCCACGATCGTGCATGTCCTTCCTGTTTCACGAAGACAAATAATTTTGCGTTTTGGAAAAGTCAGGACATTGAGTGCATTCTTGAAAGGCATTTACAAAGACCTTGAGCTAAAGTTTACCTGCATAGAACAAACAATAAGATATCAAAATTATGACGCTATTGATAGGTTATACAATATGCAATATATTCTGGTTATAGTCAATCAATTACTGAACCCACTACTGTACGTTATAATGAGTTTCAACTTGATTTATTGAGTTCGGAAGGATATCGGATTATAGGAACGAGCTCATAATAATATACGGTGTGAGGAAAATTTTTATGTCACGGCGGTTTGGCCACACGCTCTATACTTTATTACAAACAAATTGATTTTTTTTACCCACAGCACAGCGAATAAAAAAAATCCTTGTCACGTGATTCCTTGATTTTTTGTTATGCATGCATGTAAGCATTTTTGAGATGAAACGGTAAGGGTAACCACAAATTATAAAACCAGATTTAAAATAACCCTCTGTATGGCATGTAATGGAATAGGGGGTGCAATTATGCATATATGTATGTGTATTGAGTTGAGACACTGGATTTCATTTTAATCCGTGCTCTAGCTCAGGCAATCCCCAATACATTATTCCGAGTAGTGTGGTTTAGATCCCTCTTTCAAATACGTACTAATTGAGCAGTCACATAAAGAATCCCGACAATCCAGTTGGCGTGCACACTTTCTATCTATAGTGCTTTCAGAGTCCCAAGTAGTTTTAAAAGAAGAATGTACGATAAAATTCATGTGTGATGCATGCCCGTGTCTACTAAGTACTCTAATATTTATTATTATAAATATAAATTCGTTCCTCCTTCCATTCGATTAGATAATCCACGTGACATTTTGTTCTTCGATGTCCCAAGATTTTGTAAATAACATGACGAGTCACAGTTTTCAATTTTTTGGTTGAGCAATGGCTTGTAACAATGCGTGTACTGCTTGAATTATTATCATAGATGGAATTGTTCTTTATCTATGAACCAAAAGTCATCCAAGAATCATAACAGTCAAATACCCGGCGAATTTGATCTCTTAAATATGACTCGATTTGAATTTCCAACATTCCAATAGAATTTAGAATTGAATAAAACTTACTGTCTTCTTTTTACCTTTTAACAAATTTTTATTATTATTCAAATCAGAACATCCA
This sequence comes from Protaphorura armata, assembly GCA_034700305.1. Taxonomy (NCBI): domain Eukaryota; kingdom Metazoa; phylum Arthropoda; class Collembola; order Poduromorpha; family Onychiuridae; genus Protaphorura; species Protaphorura armata. The sequence goes on along the minus strand of JAQIXO010002038.1, from coordinate 498 downwards.
AATGTTTCAAATATATCCCGTTTACCAGGATATTGGAATAGGAAAGGGTATGGCATTGATATGTGCACGCAAAGACTAACTATAGACAATGTTCCACAAAGTTTGATTTGATGAAGTTTTAAATTCAGTGTTTCTCGTAGAAAAGGTGAAATGACACAAAAGGTAACTTATTTCGAAGATTTCAAACAGGCCTTGACCTTCCCTACGTTACCTTTGATTTTCTGTCAACATAATTGTAGTACACTGACCATCTCAATTATTTTAATGACTTTTCTTTAAAATGTTTTTCGGATTTTACGGTCCTCTCTTTCCCGTTAATACCCAAATCACAACACATTCTCTTTACTTCAATCCTTCTTAAACTGCCAAATCTTCATTTCTCACTTTTATGATGATGATGGACTTGGGGTACAGGATCCCCAGTACTTAATTGACATGACCAAAAGGTCGAATCAAGTTCAATATTTTATACGTTATATATTCAAAATATTTGAGAAT
>JAQIXO010002037.1:0-10724 GCA_034700305.1 Protaphorura armata | reverse complement strand
ATTTATTCAGTATATTCCCACATCACGTGTGATTCTAAAGCAGCGGTAAGGATAATGTGCCGGAGCCCTGAACCCCATTCGGGTCACGATAGTCACGGACTGATTTTTGATAGATTGAAAGACGTGCCATTCAATCAGTTTCAGGGTTTCCGTACTTCTCACTTCTTCCGGAATTCGGGAGTATATGACAGGAGAATTTTCATCCATGCTTTCTTGATGTTAACGGTTAAGGAATATAAAATGATTCTACTTTATTTGGTGGTTTTGCGTGTTGGTTTATAATTAGCCAACTTTAGGGTAGTTTTTCTTCTATCTGCATATAATTTCAGAAATGATTCAGAATGTAGACAAACTGCCAATGGAATCGATTGGTCTACGATTTTTACATTTTAAACATTTGGACTGATCTTTTGGATTTTTATACGGTCAACGTATTAATCATGTAGTCCGCGTTCTCACAGCGTCGTATCGTCATAACACGACGTCAAGTCAAACGTATTACCTTATTTTTATTTTTGGTAATATTAAAACAACCTAACGAAACACGTTAATTTGTCAACGTATCACAATGGCAATATAACATTGTCGTAAGACAGCAGGAAATATTGAAATTATAGCGCTGAATGATTGCTAAATACTCGAACTATTAATTAACTAAATAAATACAAAAATTTGAACATTTATATTTTGGGGATATCGAGATTCGATTTTTCCCCAGCTACAGAGAATGTAGGAGAACCGTCTAGTGTTCACTCTTTATTGTTAGTAAGAAATCGAAATTGGATCTGGGGAAACCTTAACTAAGAAGTTACTTACTATATTTTATTTCTGATATTAAATTTAGTGTGGCGGGAGGCTGGCGAAAATATTTCACACACGTTACTGACTCCTGACGCGGCGTAAAGAAAGTTGAATTAATAAGTGAGTGAGAACACCATCCAATCGACAAATTCCAGGAAAATATATTAAGAATTTGTACTAATCCTACTAACCACTAAAAGTGATCCAGTAAATTTTATAGATAATGAATTTTGAGAGTTCTAGTATCCTACTCACATACTCTAAAAAGTTTCAAAGCCAATTGCAAAGACTTGGGTGGTTTGGACCTGTCCCGAAGATATCCATGAATATTATAGAGAAAAGGAACAAGTTCGTGTCAGCATGATGAGAAAACCCTCGAGCCATCAAACTCTAGATTTATAATTTTATTACAGAAATTTTTACATCAGAAACTTAACGTCTTGTCCAAATTGACCATAATGTGTTGTGTATTGATGTTCGCCATAAAATAAAATGACGATTTCTCAGGAATTACATTTTGACAATGTTCCAATCGAAGAGCCAACTTCACAGTAAAATCATCAGCAACTTCTTTGAAGTCATTCCTTTAATTTCTAAAACCTTGGAGATTGCTACCCTGACTAACAATAAGATTTCTATAAAATTTACGTGATTAGTCAAAGTATGTCAATCCTTCTTTGTCTGCTTCATTAAAGGAAGAGAAAACTCCGAGAATCCGATGTTATTCTTGCAGTTTTTATAATGAGAACGAAGAACCTATCATGTTATAAATCGCAGGTCAGCATCATATTTTCACGCCAAAATTTTATATGCACCGAAATTAGTCATGGTACAATTCTGGGTACCCAGTGTGACCTTCTAAACATATATTGGATCAAAATCTTTTCGCATCAAAAACAGTTTACTTGTAAGTGAGAACTCAAATTACTGCAGCTGTGCAGTTGTTTACGAATATTTAACACTAAAATTATTCTGAATGAGTAATTCTTGAATCTGATTCGGTGATTCGCTTTCACCACTTCACTTTCAACAGAGATCAGAGAGACCAGGATTTACAGTATTTACGAATGTCAGACATAAATGCTTAAGGGAGTCTGTTCCTGTCTCTTCATTTCCTTTTATATTCTCTCTACAATCTAGAATCTCCGAGACTTATTTATAAAATAAAAAATACACTCATTAATTGACACAGTCGAGGCTGAATCAAACATGTTGTATTTTCAACACGTTTGTCTACAATACATGTTGTTCATTTTGTTACTCGTAATTGTTTGGCTTACTTTGATGTTCCTAGTGTTATATCCAGGTAATAATATACGCGGGAGGTGAAGTTGATATGCACTACAGTGTCATATTGCTAAAATACAAATATGTAAGTTAATTATTCACTTGAACTTGACATGGACGTACATCGCAGAGTTACATTTCATTACTATATAAAAAAAATGATAATCAACGACATAAAATTGTTCCTCCCTACAAATCCATTCAGTTAATTTTAATAATTTCATAAAATATTGTATTTTCAGCACAGTTTCCTCCCCGGTCATCCTACTCTGACTTGAATTTTTCTTTCTCTTTTCCTATTTTTTGTTGAGATATATGTGTTGGCGGCCATATATACAATTAGGCATTATAGACAATGCCCGTGCATTGTTTACAATGCTGGCGACTCCTCGCCATGTAGACAAGGCCTAAGCAACATGTATAATGCCCGGGCTGTCTACACGGCCTAGGCATTGTTTATATAGCGTGTGTATTTGGCCTGAAATAATGATGATGATGAGAAACAATTGTGAATACAGCCTAGGCATTGTGTATAATGCCCAACCATTTTAGGCATTGTTCATACGGCGTATGTATTTGGCCTGAAATGATTATGACGATGAGAAACAATTCTCGATACAGCCTAGGCATTGTGTATAATGCCTAGGCACTGTGTATAATGCCTAGGCACTGTGTATAATGCCTAGGCACTGTGTATAATGCCTAGGCACTGTGTATAATGCCTATGCACTGTGTATAATGCCTAGGCACTGTGTATAATGCCTAGGCACTGTGTATAATGCCTAGGCCTTCTAAGGATTGTTCGTACGGCGTGTGTATTTGAAGGACTCCCTCTAATTCAGTTCCTGAATAATATTTCCCATTACAAAAGTATTGGCCGTACGCGTATGAAAGTATAAGTACGGCCCTCGAAAACGTGGAAATACTCGCCACTTTTAATGTATGAACTGTACCCCAACATTGTTTCTCCTCGCCAGAATCATTTCAGGCCAAATATACACGCCATGTGAACAATGCCTAAACTATGTCAGGCATTATCTATAATGCCCGGGCATTATATATATTGCCTAGGCCTTGTCTACATGGCGAGGAGTCACCGGCATTGTAAACAATGCCCGGGCATTGTCTATAATGCCTAATTGTATATATGGCCGCGAACATATGCATCAAGGCTATTCATTCTTAGAAGAGACACTCATGTTCAATAGGAGGCGCGACGATGATAGGAGGCGCGACGGTCATTTCCGGTGCTCCAACATGTACATAAGCTCAAGCTGGTGAGAGATTTCAAAATTCATACGCGACCAGACGGGAAAATGACCTCTTTCGATCGTCAAATACTCCCTCAGTGATTTTTTTAATTGAACAAATCTTAGTCGTATAGACCACAAATCGCATGGCGATTTCAAATATGGAAGTCAAAAAATTCTCCGACCCTCCTCAGTGGAGTAAGGTCGAGGTGAACACCAAAGTCACCTCAACACCACCGGAGATAGGGCAAAATACATTAGGTCTCCCAACCAGCTTAACTTCCCTCCTTTTCAACTCACACTATCGTTTTCCCTATAGTCAATGTGTGTATAAAATAAAAACTGGATCATTGCACACAAGTCCTTACCTTTTCCAGCACCAAATTATAATATAGCACAGGTATATACTCTCCAAAACTTACCCCAACCAAATTTTCGTAGTCTATGAATTTGACCACGGGGCAGACTGCTAATTCGGTGTTGTTTTTCTCGTGATACGCACTCAAAGTTTCATAGTTTTGTTAGGTTCATAATAAACTAGGAATAAGCTCATCTCTCCTCGGTTAAAATGGACATCTTTTTGGGAAATTTAATAACCTGGAGAACGTACCTCTGATCTCAACTCGGTGCCAATTCAATTATTGTAAAGCGACGGAGAAACTGAGAGAGGTGATATCGCCTGACTATTTGACTTTCGCCTATCCAAAGATCCAGCACTCAATTCAATTCATCACTAGATTATCCCCTCGGGAACAAGATCAGAAATGTGTACAGTAAATACTGCTAAATTTACACGGAAGCACTTCTTCGTGTTGAATACAAGTCAACTCTTCTGGATGCAGGTCAGTTCAGTGCAACTAATATTATTTCAAAGAACAATTGTAGTTATGATCCATCTGTGTATACATTTCATTGTAAGCTGTGTTGCGGAAGTAAAAATTCGAAACAGTTTCTATAACGCAATCAAAATATTTTGGAGGACTAGTCTGACTGTACTATGCATGATCTTTTCGTTTTGGGTGGAGTATGGAATTCCTTGCGACATCACCATGTATTATTAGTAAAAATCGATTTTACATTCATCCCAGGAACTATTTAGCCAAAGTAGTGCAGAGAAACTTTTTTAAATTAGTGACGAGCTTACATGCATCACGAGCCCGAGAAATTGAACTCTCTACATATCAATGAGGCAATGAACTGCCGAAGCTAGATAGTATGGTCATGTGGGTTCTCGTACAAGACCTGTTGATGGGGTGTTACTTAAGCGAATGACGAGGCCCAGCTTAATGCGGACGCAAGTTGTGACGTGTGGATTCTATATGACGCTTGATCGTGTATGTCCGTCTGTGAGCACGATAACTCGAGCAATTTTTGAGCAATCCTCTTCAAACTTGGCATGCATGACCCTTGGGTCATAGCTCCGGACGAGTTCGTCAGCCAGAAAAATTGGTACAAGGGGAGGGGTACTTGTTCTGTACCATAATGATTTTTTTAATTTTAGTTGATATCTACCGTGGTTGTCTTTCCATAGAACTGACGAGAGAAATTAGGTCAGAAATTGTGCACCCAATCAAGTGTATAACTAAACCAGACTCGGTTTTTCTTCCTTGGGGCTTATTTGTCTTCCGTGTAATTACATTCGATAGGACTTGACTTTTCATTTGGGACAGAAGGAAAGGATAAAGGAAAGTCCGGGTCCGGTCTCTTCCTGACTGCATGTGTTGACTGATCTTGATATCTGCCAACCACCGCACATTCCGACTTGGCCTTGGCAAGTTTTTAATTAACTTTCGCTGTCTCTAATTCAATTAACCCAAGTTGTAAATATACGTAGAAATCTCTGACCAAGCAAAAACACTATCCGGACACGGCTAATACCATGGAGTTCTGATTACTTACTAGTCTACAATCTATATATGTAATATGTAATTTGATAAAATTGGAAACATATACATACAATCCGACTACTTCACTTGAGAAATTCTCTAAGGTAAAACGTTCGGTCCGCGCCGCGCGACGAATACAAATAATTTTAATTTGTAGGAGTCTGGAAAGTGAATCAAAATCGAACTATGAAGAGCAAGGTATCAATATAATATAAAACGAATTTATTAATTAACGAAATCCGTACACAAATTTGAGTATTTATATTTTCGGGATATACAGATTCGATTTTTCTGCAGTTACAGTACGAATTTACAAAGGAATGTTTCAATACTTACAGGTTAAAAAGAGAATTAAAGAAAATGTATGCATAGAACCGTTAGAACCACATATGGCAAATGAATTACTAGATATGGGAGTGCGAACATCATTATGGGTGTTCACTCTAACGAAACCGGATAAAGGGGGAAAAAATTGATTTCAACTACGAAGTTATTCACCATATTTTACTTCTCATTTTAAAGTTCGTGGCTGGCGGCTCGTGAATAAATTTCACGCACGTTAGGGTTAGTAAAGTTAGGATTGACCTCGCAACGAGACGTAAAGAATGTCGAATTAATAACGGAGAACTTCAGCCGACCAATTCCAATGAAATTATGTAGATTAAGAATTTGAACTAATCATACCAACAAGATTGGTCCAGTGAATTGTGGTTAATGAATTTGAAGAGTTCTACTCATCCTAGAGAGTATCCTGCTCATCTACTCTTCAAAAGTTTCAAAGCCAAATCCAAAGACTTAGGTGGTTTGGACCTTTCCCGAAGATATCCGTGAATATTATAGGGAAAAGGAATTAATAAGTTCGTGTCAACATTAAGATTTCTATTTTTAATAAGATTCATTACAAGAGAGAAGAATAGGTGGAGGCGGTCGAGGATCAATTAGTCAATGCCCTTGATATATCTTTTGACTCAATGTCCTACCGTTTACTCGAAACTGGAATATGATGCAATGCAATATACTAGTATTGGTGCTGCAATGTTAATGAATTCCATCCAATAAACACTCATTCGAAAAACTAATGCATAGATTTTGTTTAATCAATCCACGTTTGTTTATTAGACTTTTTAATCAATTTGCCAAGAATATTGGAAACTGTAATCGCAATCCCACAAGATAACCCCGAATTCACAGACACACACTAATTTCTTTAATTTGGATGGTAATGAATAACTACGAATAGTCAAACATCAATTATTGCGTACCAAAAAATTTACATAGTGTGTTAATTGTGTCAAGGAATTTAAAAGAAATGACAGAAAATTCAAGAGAGCTACAGGTACAGTTTTGTAGAGGACAGTAACGTCCTCAACTGTGTGTACGCTAAAGGATATCATGTCAGTTTAACATTAGAATTGAATATGCCGTACCTGTCAATGACTGTCATATGCAAAACAACTTGAAAACTGGGAAACTTCAGACTCAGAATTGATCGATGTATTTTGTAGGTCGATTTGCAGACTAGGGTTTCTATTTGACTCACTCGAAGGTATAACCCTCGAGCTTCAAACCCTTTTATAATTTTATTACACCTCTCAGAAACTGCTTCGGGAAAGCCCCAAAATCGCGAACAATCAAATGTATTAATATTACACGATTCTCAGAATATTGAAATAGCAATATCGATGGAACTTTGAAACGAAGACATGATTTCGGACTTGGACGAATTCATCAGTCAAGAATCGACTCCACTTTACTCAACTCTACACTGGAAAAGTTAATTATAAGTTAAAAAGTTAATACTCTCGAGAATCAAAGCAAAATGTGAGTCAAATGAATATTAAGACCAGCGTTTCCTAATACTCGCGATCGGTAAACGGGTGTAGACACTTGTGAACTTAAGCCCAGCTCTAGATATATGGACCCTACTCTTTCTGTCACAGTCCATTGATTAGGGTGTGATAGCAGTCAAACATGTGCAATTGCGATTTAATCTCATATTTCAAGACCTTCACATTGCGATTGCTTTCGGAATTCGGCTTAATTTTCTATTAGTGTGAATCATGTGTGCTGTGTATATATTGATGTTTGCCATGAAATAAAATAATGATTTTTCAGAAATTATATTTTGAGATTGGTCTAATCGAAGAGTAAAACACAGTAAAATCATCAATACTTTCTTTGAAGTCATTCCTTTAACTTCTAAAAGCTTGGAGACTGTAACCCTGACCAAGGTTTCTTTCTTTGTCTGCTTGATTAAAAAAAAACTCCGAGAATCAGTTATTCGAGTTTTTAAAGTGAGAAGGAAAAGCAACCATGCGTATATACTTGTGCGTGGGTGTAGCTTGTTGCTATGATTCTAATAATACAAACGATAATTCCCAGGGACATTGAATTCCGATCTTTGTCAAGCGACTTTAGAAGATATTCTTTAATCTTTTCCTGATTTTCATGACAGAGTCTCAAAATAAATCGTATAAATTCGTAAAGGAAATCAAGGCACGGAAAACGAATCATACTGCGCTATTCATAACTTTTCCTTTCAATCTGCTAAGGTCAAACCTAGGCATTTCCAGAATGAGAATGAATCAACGAATGCGGTAAACAATGACAAGAGAACTTCACCCACAATACAAAATTGTAATTGATACGGAAATCTTACATTACTGCAAACCTATCCTATCCGTCGAATTCGATTTAAAATTATTGTTCATATAAAGTTTCAGTATAGTCAGGTTGATCTCATCCACTGTTACTTGATCTCTTGTCGAGCACGTCCAGTATATCCGCCACATAAAATTGTATTTCAAATATCAAATGTAGTCTGATTTATCCAGTCAAACTGATTAAACAAAAGGGTAACTACTTTTAAACCTCGTAATATTAATAATATAAATTATTTGTCAATTCAACCGATGAGAATATTTGGTTTTAGCTGTTATTGCCCACCATTGCACGTGGTCCAACGTTCGTTACACTTCTTTTACCTCAGAATATGCGGCATTCGTATTCTTTGATGAAAATTGGAATGCACTTATATTGATTGTCTTGATGGAATTTTAAAATTCATATTATGGGTAAAGTTTTCTAACCACTGTACATTTCATACTCATAAATCTTCTGATATGGTGAAACGGTCAGTCGTCGTGGTCAGTACAACTTTATTCACAAAGCAATGTTTCCAGGAAAGTGAAAAGTTTTTGCATGAAGGGATTTTGTATCATGTTCCCTGTTCTGTGTTGTGTGGCATTCCGACGATTGGTTGAACTTGAACTTGAAAATGTACTTGCAGATTTGATACTATTCATTCAAACTGTTTTTCAAAAAATTAAATTGATTTATTAAAAGATCATGCGGTCGTTCAAGTTCATTGAATTTGCCCACTGCACTGTCGGGAACGTGATACGAAGTCCGATCATACAGAAGCTATTATATTTGCAAGACTTATTTGTGAACCTGACACAGACAATTCATATTAATTCAACGAAAGATTCAACACAATGGAGTGAAGTAAATGCGCACATCACATCATATCACGCTACATCACACACGTACGTGGACAAGAGCTTTCAATACTTTAAAATAATATAATTTTACTCTCTACAAATCCATTAATATAATTTCAATAATTTCAACAAATGGTAAAATGTTAATAATAGGTCGCACTTGTACGGGTTCTGTCAGAGAACACTCGGGAAAACTATGTTGTAATTAGTCATTATAATGTCCGTACTCTTATTCATGAGATTTAACATGAGAAACACGAATCACTACAATGACAAGATAACTATGAATACAAGTTTAATAAAAATTGAACAATTAAATAACTACAATACTTTGGCGCTGCACCGTAGAGATTTAAGAAAATGTGGAATACGAATAAGATCGAATAGCAGGAGTAGGTCGAGGATTAATTACTCAAAGTGTACAATATGTTGTAAGTTGTAACCCAACAGTCTAATATCTAGTCGACACTGGAGATGATAAAAACGCTTCCCTCATGTAGGTACTCGTCGGGCGGCGCGAGGAGCGGAGCCTATACTTTGACCAATACATCAGGACTCGTTAGTCATTTTCTCACTCCCGTGCAAACACATACAAATCATCCCTATTTTAGCAAAATATTTTGGAAGGTTTAAAATTTTATTAAAAAATCGAGATGGATGATCATAAGGTAAATAATCTCAAAATTCGAATTCCGGGGTCCAAAAAATTCCAGACTAATGGTTTTTGAGCACTGGAGAAATGCAAAAAAAATCCACTGAGAGATAGGACAACATACATGTACATGTAGAGAGCAAACTACGGTGCCCAATGGTATGGTGCTATGGTGCCCAATATGTATTGAACAGATAAGTATAGGCTCATAATTAAGTTTTCAACCATAAGAAAAATTTGTTTAAGTGAGAAACTATTGATATTCAGGTTACTTCGAAATGTTTTCTCTCAAACAAAACTCGAAAACATTGTTTCTTACATATTCACTCTACATTGTGATTCAAAAGGACGGGAATGGATGGATTATCGTTCGGCCGGATAATGTAATGTGACTGCTGTGATCTTTAACGATAGGCTAAAATGAAGAATTATTTTAAAGGAACTAGTAGTAATTTCATCCAGGAAAATTTAATACAGAAACGGTAAAATGTGCATTCGTGACAAACTAATATACAAAGGTTTTGACTAATCCACACTTGTTTATTTGGCTTTCTTAACTAAACAACAACTATTTGCCGTAGATGTTAGTAGTTAAAATAACCTAATGTATACGCTTGTGTTTTTCAGTGCACGCACTGACAGACTATTCTCATTAATGTGGGCTGTAATGCACAACCAAGAAAGTGTAAAATATTTATCATTTCGTATAATACATTTTGCTAAGTTGAGTGGTGTTGAGGAATTTAAAATAAATTACAGAAAAACATATAATTCATCAGGTTTATTTGTGTGCTTTGTTGTTTGAGTCTCAAAGTAGTCTCCGGAAAATGTTCTACCATGTCTCATACGAAGTCAGCAAAGTGTAGAAATTTTTTTTCTAGCATTCTATGCGAGCCTGACAAAAGAATCTTTAATTTGAGAACGGAAAAAGTGTAATTCAACGGGAATTCAATGTACAGTTGTTTGTTGGTCGATTTGATGCTTATGATTAGTGTGTACATCTAACTCGAGAAAATAAGTTTCATTCGTAGAATTGGCTTCAAATGTTTACCTCAGACACATATATGTAGGTTGGATGTCAGACGGAGACTCCAATCAATTGAATTCTACCAGTTGCTGAATGGACATATATCACCGGTGTATCGTGTATCTCATATTTTCTCTCTGTCTCATATTTTACCCACCATGTCCTCTAATTTCTCCCAGTTTTATTAAGAATTTCTTTGGAGTTTGAAAACATGTTTTGCACTTCGTTTTTATGGGAGAAACGTTGTTTTCACATGTTTGAGAGAATTTTTTAGGATGAGGAAGAAGTGGGGATATGAAACTAATGAAACAAGTGTCC
>JAQIXO010002036.1:0-10727 GCA_034700305.1 Protaphorura armata | reverse complement strand
GGCAGGTACGCAAATTGGACATGACCATGATTTGTTTTTTGTAACTTCTAGAAACGATTTATCTGTCATAGACAGAGTGCATTTTTGTCGATGGAAGTAGTTAAAACAATATTTACATTGTAACAACCCATGTTCATTAAATATATCATCTTCTCCTTCTTCCCTTAATGTTAAACCTTCTTCAAAGAATATTGAGTACGTAGTTTCGTTGTATACAATATATGTTCCTTCATCAATAATGTTCTTGCCACACAAATGACATTCAATTTCCCAAATACTAGTACCATAATCTCTAAACTCTCTAAAATTATCCATATATTCAACCCATACCTCATTTTCTTCATCTATTTCTTGTCCTGGTAATACTACTACATTCGTGTCCGGAGCATTTTCAAGGATAATATTAAATTCCATACATTTAGTTATCCTTGCATAGTTAGAGCCATTTGCCGCATCCGTGGTACATGTATCAGTTGATGACTCGATATTTTCACTGCTGTTATCACTTAAAGTGCACGTGTTCCCATCCGTAGTAGTAGTAGTTTGATGTGGAGTCGATGTCGATGTACCCATAATGAGATGTAGGTCTGTGATGAAGATAGCTGATACTGGGTTTGTTTGAGGTTAATGTTACACAGGTAGGTATGAAGGGACAGTAATTTTCCAATGTCAAAGTCAATGTCACATTTTTCCACAATTTTCTACACAATTTATCACAATTTTGACAGATTTTCACTTTGTAGAGGTTTTAGACGCTAATTTTTCACTTAAGTAATTTTATCAGATAGAGAAAAATTTTCACAACATTTTAGTATAAATACATAGTCCAATTCATAGAACACACGGACGGAGGTGGAACGGTGGAAGTTGTAATTCCGAAATTCCGATACTTTTTGAATTTCAAAAAATTTTAGAAGATAAAATAAATAGTACGAGGCAGTGGAAGGCTAGAGTACGGGATCAACCGATTCCCCCAAAGTTTGAACGACCGAAAGAATATTTTTAGTTTATTAAATATTGGACCAATTTGTAAGTCAATTTTTGCCGAATTTAATTTAACTACTTGTAACAATTTACAAACTAATTTAACTACAAAAATGAATTTTATTGAGCAGTAAAGGTGTGTGATTTATTATGTTTGTACAATAATTAGGGATTATGAATTAATTAAATCACAGAAATTAGTGACAGACAGAGTTGTGGTCCGTTTGTGTAATTAATTAATTGTGTATTTTTGAAATTCTGCTTGTGTCAATTTAGACGGGCACCTTTTGGAGAGATGAGTTTGGCGTACGGTGAATGGTTGGAGCGACCTGACCATCCTCTCTTGAACCATCTGGTATGTGATATGATTTTGATTATAAAAAAATATAAATTAGAAACAATTTGGGAAATAAAACACAATAACATCCACACCACAGTCCTAGTCCTACGTAAATAATTAAAATAATTATTTTGTCTTTACTATGAAAATCCATAAGGATAATTTGAATTCTTCCATACAGATTCTTGACAAAGTTTTTCAACACGTGAGAAGAAAGGACCTGAAGGAATGCCGATTAGTTTGCAAAAAATGGAACGTATCCACGATTCCATTCACTAGAAACGCCTTTAAAGTTACAATCATTGGGAATAAGGAAGGTGAAACGAGGACGTGCACGATTGAAAATTTCATGGAAGTGTTTCGTTCAAACCGATTGGGGATTCCATTCTCAAGATTTCGACTCGGGTCTTTTTCTACAACAGATGGAGTTGGTCAAGAGTTTGTTCAACTCTGTGGAGACATGATAAAGGAAATTGAATTTGTCAAAGGATGTTACATGATTCAAGATTTGTCAGCATTACTCAAATCAACACTTAAATTGGAAGTCTTCCAAATTCCTGAGAACCTCTCCTCTCGATCCATTGTCAAATTATTTCCGGATGAAGAAGACGCAAAACCAAGATTGAGTTGTTTGAAAGAGCTTAAGGTCTGCTTAGATGATCGTCGGAGTCGAAATAGGTATACTTGTCCAACATTTCTTGAGGAACTCATCACAGCGGCTGAGAATATTAGAATTGTCCGTTTGATGGATTCCATTGGAAGGAACGAAGAGGGACAAGAGTATAATATCGGGAGTAGTTTAGACGTATTGAGCCTCATTGAAGAGCTGGGACCAGAGTCATCCATTCAAGAATTGGAACTTTCACATGAGAGGGGTGACGATTCTGAATACTTTGAAGTACTACGAAAAATGACATTGAAGCCAAACGGTTTGAAGTTGAAGAGGTTGAAATATAACCCGATACCGACTTTTGGGAACCCGCCGACCACCCATGGGTTACTTCGACTAGTTTCCCTCTTCAAAGACACCTTTGAACACCTAGAACTAGGCGGAAAGAGTAGTGCTTGTTTAACTGAATTCCCGAAGATGTCAAACCTGGTTCGCCTATCCGTGAAATTACCACGTGATTTCAGTTCAAAATGTATAAATTTGAATGAGCTTTTTCCTGTCCTAGAAGAACTGGGACTATTTGAAGCTGAGTATCAGGATGGATTTTATGAATTCTTTCCCGAGTCCGAGCCATGTGTAAAAATGAATACATTTTTCAGCAATATTTCCATCAACCTCAACGGATTCAATCAAATGCTGACTGTCTTTCCTCACTTGACGAAATTATCGTTAGAATTGGGAGATGGTGGTGCTGAGATTCTTCGGCAAATATGGTCACACATGACACATTTGAAATATTTGACAATTTCGGGTACTCTATATGCAGTTGCTTCTGTGGATTCAGTCTTGACTGGAATTTCAACTGATGCACTTGAAGAAATCGAAGACGCCGTGGCCAACCTGGAGAGAATCCCGACGGCTCTTGAGAGACTAGAAGCGATTATGAGACTCACGTCTCAACATGTACAACTCCCATCTATTCGGAATTTAACACGTAACCAATTACATATACTCATTATTATTATTATTATTATTATATATTATTATTAGTCGTAAATACCAAGTAAAGTGTTATCTATATTTTCGTTTACTCACATTTAGACTTGAGATCACTAGTTTTGAGTATAACCGGAGACGGAATCACCTATGATGAGGGAGGAACGTGTTTGACTGACTTGACTGGATACTTATGTATATATTCCATGAAATGTCTCAAGAAACTTGAAGTCAAATATTGCGAGGTAATGCGCAAACATTATTATGCATGGTTGTTCGTTTTCTTATGAATTACGAATAATAGCATTTTATTGTACATGTTTTGACTGATTGTTTCATTTCTCCTGTCTTATGTTTTGCAATAGTTTAAGAAGACTTGTTGTAAAATATTGACAACGGACATGGGCCTTCAATCTTGGACATTCAAGACTTGGCAAAGAAGAAATATTATTCCGTCTGAGGACGATTGTGAATTGAATCTCTACTCCGGTTTAATTGACCATTCACGTGCACATAAGCTCTAGGAACATCATGTTTTGTAATAAAGAGTTACATATACCTAATATATTCCAATAACATCTCTCTACCACATAAGGTAAAATTATGAATAACTTATACTTCTGTTGAATAATTAATCCAAATAAATAAAATCAATAACATTTGAGTTCAGCAGAACCACAGAGATGTATCTGACCAGCTTTACTTTTGTACCAAATTGGAATTTTATCAGTGTTAGTTACTCTAGTCGTAAAACTCATCAATCTCTTTACGTTTCTCTATACTCTGTGAACCGTTTACGGTTGCCAATTAATTGGCAATTGCCATCAACCATTAAGAAAAAATAATCAAGTCACAATTTTTCATTGCATTTGCATTTATTATTTGCATAGGCCAAAATTCCTATATTTTATTGGGGCTCTTTGGTCCTATTATGCAGAACTGGCACCCCAAGATCATAATGACCATTCACCCGGGCTTTTCAAATACGATCGGTCAAGAAAAATAGAAAGAAAATTGGAATTTTGGAAAATTGGAGAGATTAGACTAGACGAAAAGATTTTCATTTCATTGCTGACTTCCTCAATACGGTAAGACATTTTGTGATTGTAACACAACACGTGCGTATCAATCGGATCATTCTTTTTCAGAATCAATCAATCAATTTTTGTCTCCTTTCAAAATCATTCAGAAGAAAACACTAATTTTTGGGTATTTAATTATTATCGTACATGCCTGGAATTATAATCTTATGTTTGTAGTGTATGTGCCATTGTAATTTTTTTTACTCGAATGTGACTTACGTACAAGACGTGGCTTGCTCCCTATTCTGTGCATTCCATTCCTCTATCTGTTTCTAGCAATAATTAATATTTAATTTTGATTCGTTTTAAATCAATTTAGGTCGGACTTGTGGAGCAGAGATGAGTAAGGACGAGAAGGACGATGAATGGCTAGGGCGACCGGATCATCCTCTCTTGAACAATGTGGTACGGATTTAATTACTTTTAATCCTTATACTGGCGCAAAGAAAATTAATACAATAAGCTTAAACTACCCTACTTAAATTAATTTACATTTATTTTATTCTTTACCCTTCAGATTCTGACTACAGTTTTTAAACATGTGGGAAAGAGGAATTTGATGAAATGTCGATTGGTGTGCAAGGCATGGAATGTGTCAACGATTCAATACACTCGCAATGCTTTTAGTGTCACAATATATGAGGAACCCTCTTCGCTTGAAGAGAGGCCCGGCACGGGCACCATTGAGAATTTCATGGAAGTTTTTCGTTCCAATGAATTGGGGATTCCATTCGCAAGATTTCGACTTGGGTCTTTTTGTACGACAGAAGGAATTGGTGAAGAGTTTCTTCAACTCTGTGGGAACGTGATAAAGCAAATTGAGTTTGTCAATTATGAAAACATGATTGAAGATTTGTCTGAAATACTCAAATCAATACTAAATTTGGAAACCCTCAGAATTCCCGAGAATCTTCGTTCCCGCTCCGGAAATATAATCGAATTATTTCCAGGTCCAGAGGATTCTAAACCAAGATTGTCTGGTTTGAAAGAGCTTCATGTCTATTTTGACAATCGTGAGGAAAGAAATAGATTTTGTCCAACATTTCTGGAAGAACTCTTCACAGCAGCAGAAAATATTTCAAGTGTTCATTTGATGGATTCCATTTCAATTAACGACGAGAAGGAAGAGGTGAATGATGGTAGTAGCTTAGAAATATTGCGTACCATTGAAGAATTGAGACGAGAATCATCCATTCAAGAGCTACACCTTCTGCACGAAAATAGTGACGATTCTGAATACATCGAAATACTCCGGAAAATGACATTTAAGCCAGACGGTTTGAAGTTGAAGACGTTTCACTATAAGCCGATTGCATCCGACCAAGAAACCCACAGATTGTTTCAACTAGTCTCTTTTTTCAAAGACACCCTGGAAGATCTCGAAATAGAGGGAAACGATAGTTCTCGTTTTACAGAATTCTTGAAGATGTCACACCTTACTCGTCTATCCATTCAATTATTCAAATCATACAATTTCAATTCGAAATGTGTCAATTTGAATAAGATTTTCCCAGTCCTAATGGAACTCGAACTATTTCATAATACTTCTAATCTCTTTGATCGTTCTGATTATGAATTTCGTGGATTCCCTCCCGACTCCGATTCTTGCCCAAATATGAAAGTATTTTACAGCTCTATTATCTTCCACATCAATGAATTCAATCAAATGCTGCATGTTTTTCCAAACTTGACCAAATTAATATTACAAGTTGGAGAAGATGGTGCAGAAGTCCTCAGACAAATATGGTCACAAATGGCACAACTGAATCATTTGAGCATTCGTGGTACTCTGCAGTCAATGGACTCCTTGGATTCAATCTTGACTGGAATTTCAACCAGCACACTCCATGAAATTAAAGACGCCGTGGACAGTCTTGATATCATTCCGACGAAGCTTGAAAGACGAGACATGATTATGAGTCTCATGCGTCAACATTCTCAACTTCCATCTATTGGGAATTTAACCCGTAAGTATAAAATTAATTGATTATTATTTGTTAAAATGCAGAATGAAGTTTAACATTTTTTTTGTCTTCATCAGATTTGAAATCATTATCTTTAAGTCTGACTGGACCATCACGCGATTGGCACGAAGATGGTTTGAATAACCTGTCTGGATACTTGGGCTTATACTCCATGGAACGTCTGCAGAATCTACGAGTTTACAATTGTCAGGTATTGGACATTTTATTACTCGCGGTTTTGAGATGACTTAAGAATTTATTGGTTTCTCTTTTAATTTGAAATAGTTTACGAAGACTTGTTGTGAAATATTGACAAAGGAATTGGGACTTCAGTCTTGGAAGTTCAAGACTTGGGAAGGAAGAACGAGTGTTAATATTATTCCCTCTGAAGGGAATTTCTGATCTTTGGCTTGGCGTCGCGTTGTTTGGTTAGGCACACACTACACACATTCTGTAACTCTGTTTATCTTTTTTGTACTATGACACAAATCTAATCCAATAACAATTCTATATTTAAGTTCACGAATCAGTAGTTCTCTACAAGTCCTTACTGTACACACTTCAATAATTAAAATTAGAGTACAACAATAACATTATTATTACTCTAACGCATAACGTGTACGTGTAGGTTGTAATTGTTGTGAACTTAATTTCATTCAACACTATATAATTTAGTTTTAATTCTAAGGAACATTCAAAATGAGCTAAAGGTTAGAACTACAATGGATAACTTACGTTTGCTGAATAATTAATTGAATAAAATATAATCGACAACATTTGAATTGAGCAGAACCACGCATGGATGTTACTGAACAACTTAATTTTACATATACCTGAATTTTATCAATATTAGTTAGTGTAGTTCTGAGACTCATCTCACTCTTAATGATCTTAAAAAATAGATTGCCTATTTTTATAGTTATGTGATGGTTAAATCTGGTCTACAGTTCATAATTGTATAAACGTTTGGGCGGTTTGGTGACAAACAAGATACATAGAAGAGAATGGTAGTCTCTCTCCACTCTAGACTTTGAATCCTGTTTTGTCCGCCCGAGCGAATTAATCCGCTGGATGGCAGCATTCCAACTTTCTCAGACGGCATGCACTTTACGTGTAAATATGACTGCTCTTATAGCCTAGTTAGCTACAGCTAAATAACTGCCGAGGTATTAATTTTTAATCGAGTGGACACGTGATCTGTCCAGGTCATTTCAACAATTTATTTTTTGCAATTTACAAAATGTAATTGAATGAAGACTAGACACACTTCATGCGTACATGGCATGGTGAAGGAGCGAAACTGAGAAAGTTGTAGTGGCGCCATCGTGCGATGGCTGATTTTGGGCGTCAAATCAGGATTCAAACTCAGAGAAATTTTCCAACCCAGAGAGACTACCATTCTCTTCTATGTATCTTGGTGACAAAGAATTTGACATCCAACTCCAACTGATTTGAATTTCGAATTCAGACAAAAAATACATGTTGAGCCATAAATTAATTTTCCATTAAACAAACTTGTTGTATTGAATGGGGCTACTTGATCCAACTAGGACTGGCACTTCGGGAACCCCATCCCATGACCATTGATCCGTTTTTTTTTCAAATACGACCGGTCAAGAAAAATAGAAAGAAAATTGGAATTTTGGAAAATTAGAGAGATTAGACGGAAAGTTTTGATTGTCATTTCATTGCTGACATCCACATAGAAGTAGAAGACAATCTTACAAGAAAGTTGGAAATTCGAATACGGTGAGGCAATTAGTGATTGTAACGTAACATTATTATCGCGTGTATTGGGTTATCCTTAATCCTTGTTTTGTCTTTGTATCTGTCGGTCTGTCTGTACTTGTAACTTGTAAGTAAATTTTTGTCTCCAACCAATGCAATGTTAATGTCAACCAAATCAATCAGTCAGAACAAAATACTAATATTTGGTATTAGATTGCCATCCTGCTTTGTTCGGAACTATATTCATACATATGCATGTAGTGCATGAGTCATTGTAATTTTTTTTTTCTAAAGTGACTAACACTTACTAAACGTTGGACGTCGGTGGCTACACTGTAAAAAGTCAGTGCATTAAGGGTTCATATTCGAAACATTTTTACAAGAAGAAATGCTCAGAATATGCTCAGCACCAACCACCTGAGAGCGAAAATATGCTCCACGACTAAGGAGCATTTATACTAATGCTCGTAAAATGCTCAAGGCTGAAAGAACATATTATTATATGCTCTATAAATGCACACGTCAGATTTGCTAAGTCGGTGCATTATTGGAGCATATTCAGCGTGCGGTGAATATGTTCGTATACAGTCCGGACTCTGGACTCCCCCACAACTCAAGGACACAAAAAAGTCAGTCAGTTGAGAGCAACGCTCATGGAATGGTGGGTGACAGTAATTTGTTCATTTCATTAAATTTTGAATTTGACAAACACAGTTTAATAATTCAGTAGTGCAACATCAACGATAATCCAATCCTCCACCAGTGTCATGGATATTATATAATACAGGTTTCAAGATCAAGACCCATTCCAAGATATTTCAAGGTCAGAGCACTGATAAAATCAACTTCAGCCTAAGACAAGACCAGCATTGAAAACTTAGAATAGAAGCGGATGTAAGAATAAAATTTAAATTGGACTATAATTTTAGTATTTAAATGCCCATTATGTTTACATGTGTCAAATCAACAAAACCACCTACTTCTTCACCTCGGTAAAACACACAGTTCCGACAAAAATTTATGTAAAATTTGTGAAATGTATTGTCACTTGGAGAAAGGGAAAAAAACATTTCTCAAAAGTTCATTTTTTAAATATTAAAGATATTCAAAATTCAGTTCGTTTTACGTTGACAGATTCAGTAGTAGTCACTGTGTTAACCCGAATGAAGACGTGTCTATCAGTTTTGAGGAGGAGCCACTTGCAAACGAGTTATAATTTCTACAGTTCTTCTGGACTCCACGGAGCATCTCAACACGCCTGTTAACTCGGAAGCACTGGGTTCATTTCCTCCAAGACGACTAACCCTAAGGACGTCAAGGAAGGGAAAGAAAGTCGAAGCTTCTAAACCAACCGGAGCTAAGCGAAGTGATAAAACGGTAATCCAAATTCAATATTAACTGAGGGTGTTATTCTAATCTGTGGTTAATTTGTAAATTTCAGAGAGGGTTTACTTTGCCGACCTTCAGTTCGACATTACGAACGGAACTTCTAAATACTGTGACAAAGTTGTGGAAGCTCCTCATTGATGAATCCACAGCCCATTTTCTAAAAGAAAATCCTCAGAATAGAGGGGAGTACGCCGAGATTGGCAAAATTGTCTATTTAGCTTATCCAAAAATTAAGCTTGAGGGAAATCCACCATGGGTGAGAAACACACATACAAACATATTGGGACTTGCGTGTATATGCAGCATGTATTTTGTACAAAATATATTTTTTACATTTTTACATCCTGTCTTTAGAAACAATACACTTAGCCGAAAAATCCGGCAGGAAAGGATACGGAGCGCTTACGAGCTAAGACAAGAACAACCGGACGAGTGTTCGAATGTTGTCCACACCGAAGCGAACGTCACCGAAGGCGAATGCGAGCCCACAATATTTCCAGTACCAACTCATTCTGACCGGTCTAACATAACTTGGCTTCGATTTTTCTCTCTAGGTGAGCTCCTCGAATTATTATAATTTAATTTTTGTATTTTTTGTCAGGCCAAAGAGACAATCACTCACCTCTGAGCCTCTCACTTTTGACCCGCAAAATTACAAAGCCGTTATGGCGGCTGAGCTCGTAAAACAAATTCCGAACGAGAGATTTGCGAATAATTGTATTGAGAAAACTTTCCAGCTGAGATCTGACATGATTTTTTTGAAATCTTCACCCTCAAGTATATTGAAGGAATTCACGTTTTTCAAACTTTCAGATTTTGTAAGTTAATAGGATTCTAGATACTAACTATAACATATTATTTTCATGGCACTAACTACTTTGAAATATTCTGTTGCAGGTCCTCTTTGAATTCAAATTAACGGTTGGAAAGAATTTGTTCGATCTCCTTTTTAAGAATTTGAGTGGATTATTCAGCAGAATGCTTGGTTCTAGCTTCAGGGTAAGCTTTCGTATTATAAGCTCTATAACAATAGTCATGATTAGAATTCTTTCTCTAAAAATCGATTTTCTTTCCTTTGGACATACAGGCAACGATCGATAACCGGAAGAATTTAGAATCTCGGCTGCTGTCTAAGAGTAACAACTTGATGACGTTCTATGAGTTACAAACCCATACTGAAATTGGAATTATAAAGTATTTACTAATTCTGCTTGCTCGAAGTCAACTTATGTATTCTGTTTGAATTCCCAGGATAATTCTACTTTCTCGGAGTGTTTCTCCTGCCCGGACACGAGCTACCCGCGTCTTTTTATTAGAATTAGCGAAGACAAAATTGATGCAGCTGTTTGTGGATTCCGGAACACTACCACATGATTTGCGAACTTTGAAGAAGGTCTAATGGTTGTTTGCATTATGTATTATGTGCTGGATGTAGGTTCCGCAAAATTATGCCTGAATACCTTAAACTTTCTATAGAAGCTATTATGTTGGGGTTTATTCCTAAACTACCCAGAAAAATGGCAACGGAATTTCAAAACATAGTCTCAATGCGACTTGAGGTCTGATTCGTTTGTAAATTTTCTAACCATACTTGTCGTTCCAGAATGTTATCCTTCTATGAATAATTCGTTTCT
>JAQIXO010002035.1:0-10728 GCA_034700305.1 Protaphorura armata | reverse complement strand
TCTTATCTGGTGCGAGCTCGGGTAGAAAATTTCCAAATTTTTGAAACATTGAAGTTGGGCATGACCCAACCTTACATAGTAATTTGTTTATTTTTGTTGGCGAGCCTTGGGTAGACCCATACCATGCCTTGTACTGCAATAGGACGCCTAAATTGCAGGCAGGGCGCACCGCGCAGGACTTGAGATTCGTCGTCTCATTTTCCCCAGCCTATAATATTTCTTAAGAATTTGGAATCGTACCCACGACTCAACCGGCGGGAACCCTAGCGGATTTCAAATATTTATTCATCAAGTCATCTTGAATTTTGATTAATTTTGACTGACTTCATAAAATAAAATACCAAGTTTATTCTAATTTTGAAAATACATTTTGCGTTTTCATTAATTGTATTACAACAATAGTTATTGCCACTCGGATCTGTAATCTCCAGGTACGTTAGGTTACTATTTATATTTGATTTACAGTTTGGCTTTTCACTTTTGTCGTACGTAAATCACGGAAAGATATGCAAAAGTCAAAATTTATGACTTTTGACCATTTACTGTCCAAAATCATAAAATACGAATCGTAAGTTGGCAATCAACAATGTGCAAATAAAAGCAATCCTAAAATGCACGTTGTGTTTGAATTAATATTCGAAATACTATTTATTTTACCATTTTAATTTCAAATCATTATTTTTGAAAATTTATGCAAAACTCTCTTTTAAACGTAAATGATTCAAGTCGTAAATATTATCTGAGAATTTTTATGAGACCGCTGATCGGAAATGGGGAGTATTCCAGATTGGAATGAGCAAGTGACCTCCTCCTCTTCCTCTGACTAAAGTGAATTGATTTTGAGTTCCCTTATTTAATTAGGAATCCAGTTTTAACATGTGTCAATGTTTAAGATTATTATTATAGTTTTAGATGGAGTTCATAGTCAATCACATTTAAATGAATTGGAAATATTAATTAACTTGCAGACCTTTGCCCGAGTTACGTCATTTGAAGAATTTAACTCAGAAACACATAAAATGAGGGTGAAGGACAAACTCCGTTCAAGAGACATGGAAATTGGAGAAGAATTGATCCAAGACACTCTTCCTAATGAAAATGTACCTACTGACGATGATATAGACATTAAATATGAGGAAATTGGCTTCCCTTTCCACAACTCTACATCTGAGCATAAATCCAACCAGGACCCTGACACTGACACTATGCCGAATATTAAATTAAACGAACACATCAGAGCCACCCATGGTCCACTGCAGCTCATTCAAGACTCCACACACATTGACCCTCCTGAAGCGCACTACTCGCTTTCAATTCAAATCAAAAGTGAGGTCGATGAGAATATTGTGAAAATAGAGTGCTCTGAGCGACAATCCGAACTTAAATTGGTGGCAGACCTCGACTTTGAATTACGGAGTGGGAGGGAGAGTGACCCACACTGCAGTGCTACTGGATTAACCCAAAATGTTCGTCCTCGAAGTCATTCATTCAAAAAGCACGGTTCACGTGGTTCCAAAACATCAAAGATTAACAAGAGGATTCTTCCACCACGGCCACATTTCAAATGCAGCGAGTGTAGTAAAAGTTTCAACTATTTGTATTTGTTGAAGGCTCACAAGAGAAGCCACACTCGAGATAAACCGTTCAAGTGTGATGAGTGTGAGAAGACTTTCACAAGATCGGATAACTTGTCTACGCATAAAAGAATCCACACAGGAGAGAAGCCTTTCAAGTGTGACGTGTGTGGGAAGAGTTTCAGGACGAATACTCATTTGAAGACACACAAGAGAAGACACACTGGTGAGAAACCTTTCAAGTGTGGCGTGTGTGAGAAGAATTTCATAGCCTCTGGCGATTTGACTAGGCACATGAGATCACACACTAGAGACAAAACGTTCAAGTGTGATGTGTGTGACAGAAGTTTCTCAAGGTCAAATAATTTGGCCAGGCACATGAAAATGCACAACGGAGAGAATCCATTCATGTGTGAGGTATGTATGAAGAGTTTCTCAAGACAGGATTATCTGAAAAGACACAAGAAAAGACACACTTGAACGATGTCATGAAATAGTTGAATTTGACTCGAAATACTTGGAGTCATATACATATATATTACTTACCATTTTCATGTCTACCATATTCTTACAATATTTGTCTATACTTAACGTCACGTATTTCGATAGCTGAATGAATTTTTAACTCATTAGATTGTAATTTCAGAATTTAGTATTCTAGATTAGATAAGACTGTTGACTGGAGTTACAGGGGTACTGGGTATTTAAGTGGCTTTTAATTTTGTTTTTCAAAAGTCTCTTGTAAATAAATTGGAAATTTGTTGTCAATTGATTGAATTCTTAATTTCATACGGCTGATAATTCTATCCTACAAAATCCGATACTATCCGAAACCCGTCGGATATCTGAAGGTCGACCCGATCCGTTTGTATCTCTTTGTTATCCGAAAAATACTGTAGTCGATCTCTGTTCAAAACCACCAGACCGTGTAAGGCAATGGTTTGACAATAACATCTTTGCAAATTAAAGAGGCATCCACACATTAGGCCGTGGGAAACCCATGGTTTGACTCCTTCCAAACAGATTGCAGACCGGTGTCCGATGTGACTACGTTGTTTTAGACTTTGCCGTAACAACCAGTAACTGAGGAACCTAAGCCCTCTTATAGTGATACGGCAAGGGCGGACCCGTATAATGCATTTTACTACAGTAGGACCCCTTAGTTGTAGAAAGGGTCCAGGCCGTAGGGTTCAGGACTTAATT
Organism: Protaphorura armata; assembly: GCA_034700305.1. Lineage (NCBI taxonomy): Eukaryota > Metazoa > Arthropoda > Collembola > Poduromorpha > Onychiuridae > Protaphorura > Protaphorura armata. The sequence goes on along the minus strand of JAQIXO010002035.1, from coordinate 7,951 downwards.
ATTTCTTAATGTTTCCAATTTTATTTAACAACAACGTAAAAGCTGGGATTCACACTTTAGTTTTGAATAAACTTGAAGATTGTTACATGTTGAAGGTAACTAATCTTTAAGTTTGCAAAAACCTTGTTGGAATATCATTTTATATTCGGTTTTAAATTTCTTTCATTTCCTTTCATTAATATCACCAACTGAAAAGTCTAACAGTTTACGGACATATCACCCGTCTAATTGATGTGTAATCGGAGTATAATTTTCTGGGATTACGATTAGTAGTGCGTTTAATAAAGTTTTCATGGGGCAGCAAATACACAAAGGACGGCTCTGCTTTAGCTATGACTTTGGGACTAAAATTGTGTACAGTGGTTCTAGCCTTCGGTTTTTAGAAGTACAAAAACAAAACTTACTAGCAAAACGGCCCGTTCTACGAACGGGTATATCTAACCCTCCTCCCCTAACCCACACCCTTTTTATAATTGATTTTTAGTTCAACCACTTTGTGTTACTTTAATTTTTTCTTGCATATGAATTGGAAATTGTCAATCAATTGAATTACGGAATTGATTCAATTCCGTAAGTCAAAAGGAATAGAAATTCCAATTCAGCGAATTTTAATTTTAAATTGGCTATCCAGTTTATTTTGATAATACACAAAATGTATATACAATAAAAGTGTAATGCAACTTCAGTTTTGAACCGCCTTTGTTGTACTGGAATTCACGGCGTCCGTATCCCCGTCAGTACTAAGAAACTGTGAAAAGACAAGCAAATTAAAAAAAAAACATTTCATCATTCCAAATTCCTTTTGTAAAAAAAGTTAAAGTGTTTAGTATACAAGTTTAGTCCTCTTTTATTACATACTCTACATTTTACTGACCTTGACATCTGATACCGCCGTCTCTGGCGTCGTCGTCACTTTTGACCTAAGGATTTCTTCTCTCAAGGATATATTCTTCTCCTCCAACAATCGAATTCTCTCAGCCAGTCTTTCCATTGTTTCTTTCCTCTCCTCTAATTCTAATTCCAATCTTTTGAGTTCCAACGGACTTCTATTTTTTCAAATCAAAATTAGATAAAAAAAATTGGTAATTCAATATTTGTTGTATTTTGTTGTCTAACGTTTTTGTTTGCTGCACTACTGGCTGTAGAGCAGGCAATTTTGTAGATGACGGAGAAGAGGTCACAGTCGCAGTCGCAGTACTTTTTGGGAATAAATTGTCCAGCACATTGTTAGCCACACTCTTAACATTTTCATTCCTTGTGAAAAGAAAGGACCCTCTTAGAATTTGTTCCAGACTTCCAGTCCGTACACCTCCTAGGATTGTACTCACACCCATATTCACTCTGGAGATTATGTCCGTGTCCGTGTGTGGAGGAAAAGTAGTCGTTTTCCTCGTATGCGCAGGTCTCGCTGAGGTAGAACTCACAGGCTTGGTTGTGGTTTCTCCAAGTTCTCCGTCGTTTTGACCACTATCAGTATTCAAATTCAAACTCGAGCTGCTGGTAGCCGCAGGTACAGGTGGAAATGTTGAATCTTCTCTGGTTCGCCTCAAATTCAAAGAGGTAGCATTAGTACCCGCCTGAATTTAATTAATATTAAATTAAAAATATGTCAATTAAAATTATATGTGTTTATATTCTTAGGACAACGACAAACCATGAAAAATGTGGAAATGAACGCAACGAGATACGCAAACAATTTAAACGGATCCATTCCAGGATTATGTAGGGTTTTTTAAATGAATATCACCGCCCCGCACGGTCAACAAAAACTGACCGAATAATATGATTTTAAAATGGCAACTGTAGTAGTTGTGGTAAATGAAGTTAAAATTGTAATTAAGATTAGGTATGTGCAGCCACTGTAACTCTCTCCTTGTAGTTTCACTGCACAGATATTACTAATTTGACTTCTGACTGTGACTGAGCACTGACTGACTGGGCATTGTGTTTACAAATGAATCTTGGCCAAATCTCCTCTGACAGTTATGTGTGTTAATATTTGCGCAAACAATTTTGCAGTTTTTGCAGTGCAATTTTTGTGTGTGGCATAGTGTTAGTTAGCTTTCTGAAATATCATGTCTACTCTTTTTGTTACTGTTATGTTGACCATGGCATGAAATGCTCTGGCTGTACTTGTACTTGTAAACGCATTCTCACGTAGTCAAGTAATCATGCACGTCAGGCCAAATCTTAGCCATATTCTGTATTACACGTAAGAGTACATAATGTACACGAAGTTACGATGGTAGTGCAAAACATAGTAAAGAGCAAATTGTTTGCGCAAATAACACAATACTAATGAGGCATGTTGTGTACGAAATAACCTTTCCACTCAAACTGCTCTCAATTTTAATTTGTAACGGAGTTTTTTTTAATGTTCTCGAAAATATTGCACTGGCTTGCACTCTTGGCATTGCGAATGTCGAATGACTTAAATGCAAGATTGCCAAAGATCATTATTCTCTTCATTACCAATTCTCGATTCCAAGAACCAAATCATGACGGTGAATTATAATCCTTGATCATAATGAACTTGTTAGTGAAGAATTTTGCTGACTGGTTATTTGAAATGAGTGTATGAATATTAAAATTTCATTTTGATTTTTAACGTGCATTCCCCATCTATATATCCAGAGTATCTATTTCTTTCGTATTTCATAAATTGAAAATTTGAGTCATATTCATTAGTAGAATTCTAAAGCCAAACATTTTTAAGATTTGAAATTATGAAATCAGATAATAATTTGTTGAAAATCCCAGAATGTCTTGGACGTCCTTGCCACCGTCGTCTTCACCATAGCTGCCCCACCCGGTCCAACATCAGGAGAACTTGAGGGCCAGAACCAACTCCTGTACACTTACTCAAGTGCCTATTCTGCGTACCCAGCCTATACTGGCTATGCTTCTCCCTACGGATACTCTTACGGAAGGGCCGGATCAACTTGAACCTAAACTGCCACCTGTTGAGATTCTACCGCTGCAACACTACTTCGATTTCGCATGTTTTATACACTCAAAAATCCTATTTTTCAATCATGTCCAGGATTTCTTGTTTCATCCATTCTTCTCTTCAATATTTTTCAATTCTAATGTAAATATAAACACTTGAATAAAATTGGCACATACAATCATGAACACGGATTGTTTCTTTCACACAGTTTTATTTTGACATTAATTCAATTAACAAATATAACTCTCTGTTGTGTTTATCAATTAATTAGGAACTATGTTAAAATAACTAATTAATTAACAATTTATTAGTATACTAATTAATTGACGAATTTTAAATTTTGAACTTCTATTTCTTCATTCTCCTTTATTTTCATGAGTTTTCAAGTGAATTTTTAACCGATACGGATAAGGGAAGGCTTTGACACAGAAGCTACATTTGAAGGGGTTGTCTAAACTATGAACACTTTTATGATGAATGGCCAAATTATTTTGGCTGGAGAATTTCTTACTGCAGACTTCACAAACTACTTCCTCACGCTCACTCTTCTCAGTATGCACATGATGGATATGAAGTTTTAAACTTGTTCCTTGTGAAAAGCACTTATCACATTGTTCACACTTGAATCGCTTTTCTCCAGTGTGTATAGCTCTGTGTGTATTTAAACCGCCTAGTTGACTGAATGTTTTTCCACAATGATCACAAACATATGGTTTTTTTCCCGTGTGAATTCTTTCATGGACTATGAGGGCTGCACTGGATTTAAAATTCTTCTGACAGTAGTGACATGCATGTTTCTTACTATTATGAGTCTTCATGTGTATTCTCAATCCTGGTTTTTTCTCAAAACATTTTCCACAACTTTCACACATGTATGGCTTGTCTTTGTCTCCAGTGTCTCGAGTTGGCATAGTCTGCGGATTTTTTAGACGGTCAGTCTTGCCCAAATTAACTTGTCGCCCTTCACTATGTGACTTCATATGTCGAGTAAGTTCATTTTTCTGTATAAATGTAGCACTACACACTTCACACATAAAAGGCTTCTCTCCAGTATGCCCTCGAGTGTGAACGACTAATCCAGTATGAATCCGAAAGCTTTTCGTACAATATGTACATTTGTACGGTTTTTCCCCTGTATGAATTCGGGTATGAGTAACCAGTTCATTTTTCTCTGTAAAACTTTTACCACAGTGTTCACATGTGTGGGAGGGTTTGTTCTTCTTGATGTGAATTCTCTCCATGTGTCTGTGTCTAGCGGTTCGGGTTGCATAACATTTTAGACAAGTTTCGCACTGAAAAGGTTTTTCACCAGTATGAACTCGTTCATGATCAATTAAGTTGTGTCGTAGCTTGAAACATTTTCCACAGTGTGAACATGTGTGCTTTCCAGGTAGGTGAGTCTTGTGGTGGAGAGTTAGCAGAGATTGGAATGCAAATCTTTTCTTGCATACTTCGCACTTGTACTGTGAATGTATTTCTTCTGTTGTTTCGTTTTTCGGTTTAGATAGTACCGGTTGACTCGATGGTTTCTTTGAGCACTTTTTCTTGTGTATGTGTAGATTTTTATTTTTGTATGATCGAAGTCTAATTTTTCCAGAATTGTCCTCAGTGGTAGATGAGGCTAATGGACTCTTGGAATTATCAGGGACGATAACATGTAAATGCTCATGCTCAAACAGTTCTGGATTTGAGCCTAAATCGGGTCCGTCTTCAAAATCCAAATCCTCCAAATATGGCTTGATATCAATATCACCAGAATTTTCAAATTCATTAACACTTTCTGCTTCGGTTTCTATAAATAATTAATCGGTCTATATAAATATTTAGGATATTCTAGAGAATTAGTTTCATATTGCTTGTCCTTACTACTTTCGGCCTGGACGGCGATGGATGATGTAAATTGGCCTTTAAATTCATCAGTTTGTGGAACGTTATGAGTCCAAGTTTTATGTCCATGGCTTGACTGGATATGTCGATTCAATTTCATAATAAATTCGTCACATATCGTACAATTCGGTTCACACTCAAAAGATATTTGATACATTTTGACCAGTGCAGTGATTTCCGAGAGGAAGAAGAATGCTTGTACGTCGGACAACTGTGATTCTGTGACGCTTTTCTTGATATTTCTGTGGTCAAGTAGAATTTTTAAAATTAGTTTTTTTTTTATATTTTTTAAATCTCTAAATTGTCTATATTATATATTGCATGGTTAATTTTAAAATACTTTTGCTTCAGTAGTAAGTACCTCAAAAATACGGGTTTTCTGTATTAATATGTTTGTATTCGGTAACTATGACCCTTTAACTATTTCTTAATTTGTTAACAATTCCTAAATAATGGTAACTTACTACTTATTATTTGTATGGACGTCGTCGGTGGTCAATTTCTCGATCTTTATAGTTTCGCTTTTACACAATATTTTAGTGTGGTTTCCACGAATGAAGGTTGATTTCCATTTCTGATCTCCTAGTCCGTCCGTACTGAAATTAACCTTAGTTTTCAAAACCGCTGGATATTAGTAATTCGTCTTGGACAATTCTCTTAACCGGATGACTTTCGACAATGGGCGATGGAGATGAAATTGAAGTCGTCCAATGGTTGAAAACTAAATTGAAATTCAAATATTCTTAATTAATTAATTTTATAAATATTAAATAAATACAAAAATAATTAATAATTATTATTGAATATATAAATTATTATTATCCCCTTTGAAGTTTTATTAAAGGTAAAAATAATATGAATTATAAATTTTAACTTTTCAGTGCGGTTGGGTAATTGTGTTTTATAAAAATTGATTTTAATTAAATATGAAGTGTCTAACCTTTGATTCAAGTCCCAAAACCAAGCGTGACAGTATAGTTGATACAAAATGATGGTTTGCGTGCTCTAAATTAGTATTTTACATAATTTCCTTGTCGAATACATTTTGAAAAATGAATTGACAAAATTAGCAGTCCAATTCTAATTTTCTCAGAAATCCAAAATTCAAAAAAAAACAGGACTTCCGCCTTGCAAATTGTACGCGGGATCGTGAATGGGGCTATGGGTACTAGCGCAATGAAAAATTAAAAGTCATTGATTTCATAGCCCACACAACATGAAAATGCTGCATTGATTTATCAGTAGGTGTTATCAATTTTATTTCAATTCCTGCTTTAACTAATTTAATTGTAAGCCTGAATTAATTAAAATTAACTTAATTACTATCAACCTTCCTTTGATACCTGTTGAGAATTTTCATTATTTTGAGCCAATAAATAAATTAAACTAACAAAAAATTTATTTCCCTACATGAAAATGAAGGTAGAGTTTAAATAAATTAATTGATTCACGACAACGCTAGTCGTGTAAATGTTTGTGCTGATACCTGGCCATAAAACGAAGAAGAAAAAGAAGTTTACTCCGACTTCTTTTCATGTTTGTCCCAGATCCGGTACAGTGTACAGAACAGAGTGAATAGAGTTAAAAAGTGAACACAGTGACTAGGAATTGAACCCATGACATGGTAGATTTAAGAAGGACAAGAATTCATTTGATAAATTAATAAAAATTTGATTGCTATTTAAATTGTTATTTTATGCGATAAATCATATAAATCTCGTATAAATCAATCATTTATCATGTCAATGATAGCACAAAAGATTGATCTCAATTAAACGAATTTAAGGTGGAATTCCCCAATCTTTGTAGATTACTTTAGTTGTTTGCAAAGTTCCGAGATAGTTGGTTTTATTTATTATATTGCGACAATAATTGATACTTTGATTATGAATATCGAATGGGCGAATAGCCGTTTGAAATATTGGTGTGCGACTGTAGTAAAATACTGTGCATGAGTTTTCAAGTTTTCACTGCTAGTTGAAGTCCAAGATCGATGTATTCTTCATATAATCCGCCACATTCGTTCCCTTCATCTTGATCATTATTTGGTTTATTCATTGACAGAAAATCTCGCAATTCTGTAAAACTCGGCCGCTTAGACGGGTCCAACTTCCAACAATTAGTCATGAATGAGTATCTAAAACATTATTGAAACGAACCAGGATAAAGAATAAGGTAAAATAAAAGAACGACTTAGGTAAACTTTTTCCTACAATTCATTGTTGGCGAGTAACGGACAGAGGTTTCTTAGACCCATTTCCAATTGTCTATTGAACTCCAAACTCCAATTAAGTCCAGGGTATGGAACTTCTCCCAGACTAAAAATCTCCCAAAGAGTGATTCCAAATGCCCATACGTCAGACTTAGTTGAGAATGTCATGTGGCAAAGTGATTCAACGGCAAGGTATCTCCAAGGAAGTGGTTCCTTACTGGATTTGATGTAATCTGTTCGTTCATACAACTTTCGTGATAATCCAAAGTCAGTTATTTTCGCAATTCGATGATTTGTCAGTAAAACATTCCTTGCCGCGAGGTCTGAATGGATTACCTAAGAAGATTGACGTTTTGGAACTTCTACATTGACAAGGGTTGATATATATATGTGCTAATATATCTTATCTATTATGACACACCTTCCTATTTGCCAAATACTCCATTCCCGTTGCAATTTGATAGGCCCAGTCCCAGAGTTGTGTGGTTCCATATATTGACTCTAGCTCAACACTGAGAATTGAAAGTGTAATTGCAGTGAGTGAGTAAAAATATTTTGTATTTTAAGAAATACAAAATATTTTAATATAATAATATCCGTTTGTCAGATTTACCACTCTCCATTTTGTCCATCCGCGAAAGCAGAACTATTATTCCTCAGAAATGATTCCAAGGATCCCAAATCACAGAATTCCATGGCGATGTACACAATACCTATTTTAGTACAAAATGTAAAATGAAGACCATTCAATAATTCCTAAGGGTAAGCTAACAAAGATTAAAGTGTACCACGTCTAATTTCAGCAACATAACCTCCAAAAAGCTTAATAATATTAGAGTTCTGTTGCTGTCCAATATAGATCATGATTTTTAGTTCTTCTAACAAAGCCCTGAAAGCAACCC
>JAQIXO010002034.1:0-10728 GCA_034700305.1 Protaphorura armata | reverse complement strand
TTCATGTACTGGTACACCACTGTCGGTGGATCATAGACGTACTCAATCGTCGGTGGGTCATAGATATACTGTACCGTCGGAGTGTATTGCCAAGTCGTCCATGTTGTGAAGAAACTATTGGTCATCCATCCAAAGACATCACTCCAGGATTTGCTACCCGAGAACAACACGTTGACGAATGATGATGATGCATCTCCAAAGTAGGTTCGCCAAGTGTCTGTGTTCGGTTGAACTTGTCTGCCATCTTGCGTGTACCAAGTCTGACTGTTCGAATCCCATCGTCCACCCTGGAGTAAAGTGTATCTCGTGGGGTTCAACCAATTCATATTCCCTGCATCAAAGAAATGCTTCAAGGTGCTTGGAATCACATTCGTCGTGGTCTGTGTTGATGATTGCCAATTGGTCCATGTTCGGAAGAAGTCGCTCGTCATCCACCCAAAGGTGTCGTTCCATGTTGTTTTCCCATTTCTGAACACATTATTGGATAGGAAGGATGGAGTAACGTTATCTCCAAAGTAGATCTCCCATTGAGGACTGTTCGGTCGAATTGGTCTCTGATCTGAGGTGTACCACGTGGCCGTACCTGGATCCCATCGTCCACCAATGAGTAAAGTGTATCTGGTCGGGTTGAGCCAATTCATTTGCCCATTGCTGAAGAATGTCTCCATGTAGTTCGGTATTACATTGTTGACTTGAGGTTGTGGTGGTGGTGGTGCTGGTGGATAGGTGGCGGATTGCCAGGTCGTCCATTTCTGGAAGAAGTCGTGATTCATCCACCCGAATGTATCGTTGAAAGTTTTCCCACCACTGAACAACATGGTCAAGAATGAGGGTTTGACAGAGTTGCCAAAGTAAATCTCCCATTGTGGTGACCCTGGACTAATTTGTCTCCCATCAGCCGTGTACCAAGTCTGGCTCCCTGCATCCCAGTGTCCACCTTGGAGTAGAGTGTATCTGGTTGGGCTGAACCAGTTCAAGGTCCCGGAATCAAAGAAGTATTCCAGATTCCCAGGGATAACGTTCGTAACAGTTTGGAATGATGGGGGTGGGGGTGGTGGAGGGGGTGGAGGAGGTGGTGGTGGTGGCGGTGCCGCTGTTAGACGAGATGACGTGTCACGTACGTGTTAGTATTTATTTTAAAAATATGCGCCTTAAAAAATATCTTACGTGGATGACAAGCATCATAGAATCTCCACCCTTGCTGTGGATCGCTCTTGTCACAGTCATCAAAACGTAATTGTGTGTTTTGAGACGAACCTTCCGCGTAAGCACATCTACCGTCAACGGTTGTCACCAGGTTAAAACTGCCGTCCTAGTAAATTAATTAATACATATGTCGATAATCTATTATTGTAAAATCATGTACATATAAATTATCAATTACCGGACGGGAATTAAATTTCCATTGATGAATTGCGTCGAATGCACAGATACATTGAGTAACCCCTGGATGTCCAAGTCTTTCCCAATTGGCCAAACATTGTCTGCTTCTACCCTCAGTCACGAGTGTCTGGGTAAATTAAACCATCTCATTAATTAGAGGAATAGACTGACAATATTTTTTGAACTTACATTTCTGTTCATGTGCCAGTAGTGGTAGTTATTTTCACAACTGCATTTGTGTGTTCCCACTTTGCCCCACCATTTGTCACTGTTGTCTAGAACAACAGCGCACATCCCGGTCGTTGGGTTCTGGAGTTGGAAACGACCGCTTGGCGGGTCAACATCTGTAACCATAAATATTATATTAAAGTGGAACCGTGAACATACGGAGTACACAGTGGACTCAAGATGGCAGCCCGATCAACTGGGCATGGCACACTTACCGCCAGTACCAAATCTATCCTGCAATACAAAATAATAATAATATTACGTATGAATTTGATTATGAAAGAACCAATTGAGTCAAAATTTCATTCAAAAGTACTTACAGCATTGAAACGTCCTTCAATCACTGAAATCAAACAGAGCAGAGCCAAAAACGGCAGCAAAAAGAATTTCACCATGATAGAGCGGTATCTACTCTAAAGTGTCTACTTTCTGAGTGAGACACTATTAAACCTTGATATACGTGTAGGTGTCGGCGTTCTTTATGGTCCGTCGGGATCCTTTCATTAGGTCGACTTGTGGGTGCGGTTTGGATAAAGATGATAGGGTCTTATCCTTGTTGGAGCATGAACGGTCTTTCTTCTGATCTTCGACTTGACGGTCTGGGTGACCGCTTGAGTTGCTCAATCAGTAATTGTGTGGTTGACATCTTCCTGGTAATTGATCATTTGAGTAAGTAAGTGATTTTTCGTTGACAAGTTTTCAGATTCAGAAGTTTTTGGAAGAACCACAATTTCCAGATACTACAAAATTTTGTTCCCAAAATTCCCTACCGCAATGCAATGTAGAACAACACAATGGATTTCACATGAAATCACCTACCTACTCCGTTTCACATTGGTAAGCTATAAACTTTATTACAGGGTGAGTCATAACTGATCCCCTAGTCCCCATTCTACGCCTCAAATCCAAACTGAAGTCATAACGTGAAATACTGTATTATTTTGAGAACCACTTGTCCACTTTTTGGTCATGCAGTGACACAAGGAAGTACTACTTTTTTACAGATCACTTAATGATTCTGTTAGCCCTTTGTAGAGAAATCGTTTTCGTGCCTTTCCTCGGCATAGAACACGTGGAATATATTTGTGTCACACAACAATAACCAACTATGTGGCATCACTATCATACATTTTAATAATTATCAAGCCGAAAGGCAAGCAAATTTATATCGTGTGTGGTTTAGTCGTTGGAATTGGACTGGCTCTCAAATACAATGCTTCTGTCAAGGCAATGCTCTTAATCATCATTCAGATATGCCATACTACCTGGGTTTTTTCTTTTCCCTTTGTATTAAAACATACTAGAGGTGTAAACGGGCCCAAGTTATACAACCCGACCCGACCCGACCCGAGTTCACATTGACTTTGTATGACCTTACCCGACCCGAAATAAGTTTTCGATATTTAGCGTGGCCCGACCCGACCCGAAGTTTTTATCGGAGTACATCATAAACCCGACCCGAAGTTTTTATTGTTCTAGTAATAGGGCTATTACCACTACGAGACTGAAGTTGAGGAACTCTCCCCGCCCTCCATTCTTAATCAGGTCCAATTTTGAACGACTGGTGTTTTCAGTTATCCAACAATGTCACTGAAAACAACTATGAGCTAACAAAAGTAATTTGAGTTGTTCTTTAGTGAATGATTGAGTTCGACTGACTACGATTACAATTTTGTGTGTCCATCAAATTCTATGACTGCAATGTGTATTGTATTTCCCATTGACAATAATATTTTCAAACCCGACCCCACCCGGATAAAATTTTAGCACTGTTGGCTGTTGACCGAAAATTAATTTCTCCTTTCTTCGGTGGCCCGACCCGACCCGTGAATGTTAGTATAATCTATACATGACGGGACCCGAAAAACTTGATTGGTAGAATTCTTGACCCGACCACACCCTAAGAACGGGTCGGGTCGGGTTGGCCCGATCCGTTTACACCTCAAGAGCGTACATACGTCCTGATCAGTCACCAGTGTATTATTCTTTTTTTGAATGATGGACCCTTTCGGGTCTTCAAAAATTGCCAGTCAAGGGTATTTCACCTCAAACGGCGAGCAATTGGGTCTAGTTTTCAACTAGCAATAATCGCACCTCGGTAAAACCTCATTGGTTACGATAACTCCACTGCGCAAAGTTAATTCTCGTCTACCTTAATGGCACACGCTGTATGGTTAACACTCTTACCTCAACTGGATCTTAAAAGCAACATCAAATCTATTACATCTAACACGAATTAGCCATCAAAATATTTGAATTAACTACCTCGGTGTCATAATGAATTCCCCATTTTGCATTCGTTTTATAAAATTTAAATGCCAACAGTCTGAAATTAATTTTTTTGAAATAAAATTGACGACTTTGTAAAAAAACATGCAAAAAAAAAAGCAATGGCATGGCTAATGGCATGGGTATAATATACCGTCTGTTGCAAAAAGTGGTCTTGCCACTTGCATGACCATGGCCACCGTTATTAATCCATTCACCTTAATAAGTGTGGCATGTCATGTCAGAGGGATGCAGTGAAAAAGTGTTGCATTTTGCATTGCATGAGTTCGTGAAGAACGTTTGAGTTCTTATGTTCTACAGAATATTGCACTTGAGTATTAATGAAAAACAAGAAAACTTCAGGCATCGCATCACTGTTGTTTTGTACTTCAACTCTAGCGGGTGTAGCAATGCCACCCAACGATTTTCTCTGTATATGTTGAGTATGCATAACCAAAAACTGAAACCAAAACCAACCACCGCATGACTCTGATTATTTGTGCCAGGACAGACGCAAGAAATGGACAGTAGTTGTTGCCATGAATTAAACAAGGCGATTCCTAGCGAAATTGTTGCTGTATTTTATTAATTGCAGTAAATCAAATTTATACACACAAATTCTTTATTTCGTTTTGACTATTTATACATGTATACATGGTATAGACTGGTACTTTAATTTGGGAACCTGGTTCGTAAATGGGGTTACGGACATGCACACTTTGAAATCTGAGGATGAAATTCTGACTTGAATTCAGCTGATTAAAATTCCAGAATAAAATTCAAAGTTAAAGCACATGCATGGGTTTACCATTGCATTGCATGAGTGTGATTGCATGGTATCTGTATCTCTAGATGATGTGATGAAACTTATCGAGTGTTCTATTCTTGTACCTCTGTTCTTTTAGTGTGTTATTGGCACCACTCTGGAATGCAGGATGAGAGACAGATTTTGCATTGTTTTCATCTTGCCTGCCTGCCACTTACTAACACTAAAAATATTACAAGAGACAAGACAACACATGGATGGAATCTACCCGGGCTCGATAACCTTCGTGGTAAGTTAATTTCACTCTCCCACGAGGAATCTGTATCGTCTGTCTGCACAAAAATCTACAGAAATGTTCCTGTAGTTACTAATTACTAATTTTACCGGGATTCGGTGAGTTTCACATGAACTGCTTCCCTCGTCGGTTTCTTTGCTCCTCAATCCCACTTTATGCTCTTGAGAGAAAGATCAGTGGGTGAGGAGGTGTCGAAAATAGAGTCACACTCCAACCGTCCAACCGCGTACAATGAACACACTACACACACCTGCACCTGTCACACCTGTAGCCCTAGCCCCAACCGCAACCGTAGAAATCGCAATTTCTTGCAGGTTAATTTTTAATTACAATTACAGATTAATTCTTTATTTTAATTCAATTTTAATTAATTTAATTGAATTTTGAGTAGAGAGTTGATGGACAAGGATTTATTCTCAAAGTCTGATCCAATGTGTGTCGTTTTCTACAAACCAACGGGAGTGAATCAATGGTTGGAATTCACAAGAACAGAGGTCATTTGGGACAATCTTAACCCAGATTTTGTTACTAAGGTTAATCATCAAAATTTAATTCAATTTTTAATTAGTGCAAATTTTTTTTTAAAAAAATGTTTTAAAAAAAATTAAAAAAAATTATTTTTCAAAAAAATAATTTCTTCCAAAAATTATTATTATAAAAAATAATTTTTTACCACCTGTCATTGCCACTAGGTGGAACTGGAGTACCGATTTGAAGAGATGAGTGGAGTACTCTTGAAATTTGAAGTTTACGACGTGGATGACGAGACTACGACTTCCCTCGTGAGCAATGACTCATTAGGACATGCTGAATGCACTTTGGCCGAAATTGTATCTGCCGGTCCGAATGCTATTTCCATCCCACTTTCTCAAGGTCAAGGTCTCCAAAGACAAACATATGGAAGAATTATACTTATGGCAGAAATTTTGTCCAATTTAAGAGAGGAGGTAAAAAAAATTAAAATTACAAATTCAAAAATATATATGAATTCAAAAATTCCCGCTAAATCTTTGTGTCCATGCCATGCAGGTTGACATTCAATTTGAAGGTCACGCCATGGGTTCCAGATGTTGTTGTTGGGTTCCAAGAATGTTTTTTATATTGAGCAAAGTGAACAAATCTGGGAGAGCTTCCGCCATCTACCGAAGTGAATCTTACCGTTCAGAAAATCCAAGATGGAAGCTATTCACGATCAACATGAATAGATTGTGTGGAGGAGACAAAGATCGGCCAATTGTGATCCAATGCTTCAGAGAAGGAGCCAATGGGTATCACACGAACCTTGGGAAATACTACACAACATTCAATAAGTTGTGCACAACGGCCAAGAGAGGGCAAATTGCATGTCTGGCTGATCCGAGTGGAAATGTAAGTGTAAGTTATCCCAGAATACGGCCTAGGAAAGTTTACCCAAACCATAAGGGCACAAGGCAAGGTTGAGGTAAAAAAAATACAAATTACATTTTTCTGGCCCTATTCTGTGGTAACCTTTCAAAAACGTAAAAGTTGAAAATGAGGTTCTAAATTACGAAATTTATTAATTTTCAGGCGACAGGCTCATGGATAGTCATTCAACGACTACTCTTGTATTCCTATTAATTTCGTAGTAGAATAAGAAGGTATACATGCATTACATATTCTTTAGAATTTTACATTTTATACGGACGGATGTGGATTTGAATGCTTGAAATAAAAATTTTCTCTTCATAAACAAACTTAAATCTACTCTGAAACTTTCTTTCTTCAAAGCTCAAATTATGTAAAATTCAGTTGATTCTTTTTTGAAACCCAAGAATATTTGCATTTTACTAGAAAATAAATCATTTCAGGATCATTGATTTATTTACGAATTTCATTCTGAAATGTTCTTCTGATTCAACTTAAAGTAATTAAACAGAAAATTGCAATATTCCTTGATTTTAATTTTAACATAATTTACCGAAATGCCGAATTTAGTTTGGAACAGGGGCCACTAGAAGCACACTAAGCGTAGATCACTTTTGGTGGATCATACACGTACTCAATCTCTGGTGGGTCATAAATATACTGCACGGTTGGTTGATATTTATAGCTCGTCCATGATGTGAAGAAGTCTGGGGTCATCCACCCAAACACATCACTCCATGAAGATCTCCCACCATTGAACAAGACGCTGAGGAAAGATGGTTGTAAATCTCCAAAGTAAATTTGCCATTCAGATGTGCCAGGTCTAATTTGTCTGCCATCTGATGTGTACCAAGTCTGGCTTCCTCCATCCCAACGTCCACCTTGGAGTAAAGTGTATCTCGTGGGGTTCAACCAATTCATATTCCCTGCATCGAAGAAATTCTTGATGTTTCCTGGAATCACATTCACAGTCTGTGTCTGTGTGGATGATCCCCCAGATTTCCATGTGTCGAAGAAGTCGCCATTCATCCAACCAAAGGTGTCGTTCCATGTTGCACCACCCTTGAACAACATATTGAGGAAGGATGGTTTGACATCATTTCCAAAGTAAATCTCCCACATGGATGTGTTTGGTTTAATTTGTTTCCCATCTCCCGTGATCCACACCTGGTTGACAGAGTCCCAGTGTCCACCCTGGAGTAAAATGTATCTCGTTTGGGTGAGCCAGTTCATGCCACCTGACTCGAAGTAATATTCCATATGTCCTGGGATAACGTTGGTTACGGTTTGGATGGTTGGGGGTGGGGGTGGAGGGGGTGGCTTTGGTTTGGGGGTCTCTGTCATAAAATAAACATTAAATTTGGTTAGCTCATAGTCATAGGTGAAATCACTTACAAGATGTACACTTGTCATTCAAAATTCTCTGTACTTACTTGGATGACATTGATCATAGAATATCCATGACTGTGCTGGGTCACTCTTCTGACACTCAGCATATTCCAATGGTTTGTTTTGAGTCTTACCACCCACGCGAACACATCTTCCGTCAACTGATGACACGAGATTAAAAGTCCCGTCCTGAGAAGTCAAAGTCAAAGTCAACCGTAAGGATTTTGATCTCTATGAATAAATGATAGAATACTGAATACCGAATACCTCGTCAATGGGATCAAATACCCAACGATGAGTTGAGTCGGCCACACACCCACATTGCACAACCCCGGGATGCTCTTTCGGATAAATTTTTTCCCAGTTGGCGAAACATTGTCCAGTTCCCTTGGATACCATCGTCTACATTAAATCAAATATGTGAAACAGTTAGTTCAATTGAACGCCGAATGTTGAGAGGATATGATATACCCCTAGGCTGTGTGTCCAGTATTGGAACTTGTTTTCACAGGTACATGAGTGTGTAACTACTCTAGCCCAAGCAGCGGGGCTGTCGTCCACAAGAACAGCACATTTTCCAGTAGCCGGGTTATAAAGTTGGAACTTGTCAGCTGGCATCTTCAGGTGTAGACCTGTAAGAAGAAATGATGTATTGAACTCTATGTACGTGCGTACGCTCGATAAATATATAACGGCGCATTTGTAGAACTCACGCTCTCCACAAGGATTTTCTATAATTTTCCATTTCTGTGAAGGATCATCCTCGTCACACTCCCACTGATCAACAGCCCCACTTGAACTCTCATGCAGACATTTCTTTTCAGAGTTCCACTTATTCACAAAAAGGTTGCTTCCATCCTATGATTCAGTAAAAATATAACAAAATAACAAAATTGTTTACAAGATAATTAAACTACTCGGGTGTTTAGAGTTCTTTTATTTGGAAATTGAGGAAGACAATTTTAAGGTGATGTTTTAAGTATCCTGTCGTTTGCTAGATACACCCGTCCGTAGGACGGGCTTTCTGCTAGTAACATTTAAAATTCACTGATACGATGGCTTGTATGTATTTTACATAGGAAATAGTTTTTTGATCACATATCTGATCAAATGTAAGAGAACGTCGTGTTGTTTTTCTTATCTCGGCCACTTGTCAGGTTCAGAACAGACGTAACCGACCAAGTAAGATATGGCGGTGAGGTGTTCGGAATTGTACCGGAATAATAATACATAATATCAGATCAGATAACTGAATGATCTGATCTGATCTGACCAGAGTTTAAGTAAGTATAGAATCATATCATACGCTCTGTTCATCGACTCTCCATTTCTGCCATACTGATCCACTATTAAAGTATAGTCCAACTTTGCTTCCATCCTGTGGATACCCAAAAAGTTCGTCCATGTACGGATGAAATGCCACCTCGTTTACGACGTGCTGGGGAAATCATAAGTCAACAAAGTGAGCCAATGTTATATTTTATAGGTCGGAAAGAACCGAGACCCACCTCTCCGTCTTCCATTTTCCAAAATTGATAAGGACCACATGTGCACGCTTTTGCGTAGAGTACACCCAGGTCTTCATCCTTCTCGATCGTCACACATCTACCGCTTTCTACGTTTTGAATGTACTGTAATGTAACACAGTCGTCATGTTAGTAGTATTCCAAACTTACCAATCACAAAACCAAATCAATACATTTTAAATTTGTTTCCCCGAGAATTGGTTAATACACTGAGTTTTGAATTACTTACAGCATTGTTGAATTCTATGGCTCCAGTCACTGAAATCAAACACAGAAGGGCCAAGGTGGAGAACGAAGACAGATTCGCCATGGTAGCGACTTCTTTTTTCTAAAGTGTCTTCTCTTCTGAGGAAGGCACTACGACTACGAGTAGTAAATGCAATTGAAATAGAAGACGTCGGTGTTCTTTTTAGTGGAGTAGAATCATCTCATTAGGTCGTCTGGTGGGTGTGGTTGGATAAGTTGGACAGAGTCTTATCCATGTTAGAGCATGAACATTCGTTCTTAGGATCACACAAACGAGATACGACAGTCAGGACAACCGCGGAAAGGAAATGGTCAATCAATATAATGAGATGTGTGCGTGGTTAGCATCTCTTCTCTTCTCGTGGTTCAATAGGGAAATGTTTATAACTTATCAACTCAGAAGTTTAGTTTAAGGGAGAACCACAGTTTCCTTTCTCTTTTGCTCAGAGATTATGTGTACAGGGTTTTCCTATAAATTCGGGCCACTTTTTGAATGACCATAGCTCTGGAACGCGTTATCCAAATCTCTCAAGGTAGGACTCATTGGAAAGTAAATCGCATTTGGAGTAAGGTAGAATGCCACTCTGAAATCAAAAAATTTGAATAATGGGTCAGGTTGAATTCATTTTTCAGGTTGCATTTACATGTCATGTTTAGGGCCATGTCAGTGACCATCTTTTAGTCCAACTGACATTCCCTTACTCCAATGTGATTGGCTTTTCAACGGGTCCTACCTAGCGTTGAAAATGTCCGGCGCTTTGGGGAATATTCCCGATAAATTCCCGGAAATTTACTTTTTTGCGCCCCGGCGGGAATCTATTTCAGATATTATGTAAACACATTTAGGAACTAGTCCCCACATATACTGGAGTAATACAGCGCCTTAAAAGCGGTAAAATTGTAATAGGGTTTCGTATAACAAATTAAAATATTCCCAACTTTCTTCATATGGATGTACATCGCGATCTGCCCCAAACTACAAAATGGATTTGTGATTTTTATGTGGATGTTAATGTGGTTCTCAAGAGTTTAACCCATACATCCCATATGTAACTTACATTAATTATTACACTGAAACCATGATTCGAATTAACATACTTGGGCACTACCCTAGTAACATTAAGAGTTGGCCCAATGCAGGATTATGGTCGGCAGCGTCGGCACTCGGCAGAGTGTCGTCAGAGTGAGGGAATAAGCCCAACATCGGCACGACAAGAAAAGCAAACGTCCGCCCAGTGATG
>JAQIXO010002033.1:0-10728 GCA_034700305.1 Protaphorura armata | reverse complement strand
TCATTGGTGGGCTTACAACGTTTCGAAGAAGCAATCAAATTTTTGAAAGAGGCTAAAAATTTGAAAAACTTAGATTCAAAAAATCAAAAATTGTTCACAGAATTTTTGAAATTGAGTGTAAATCTGTTCCTACTACAAAATACAGGAGAATATGACCTACCGAAATTATTAAGTGCGGGTGCCGTTCGACACAATGACTGTGCTGACTTTATTGGGCCTGTCAAATTTAAGAAAATTGATGGAAGAGGGCGTGGACTTGTTGCAACTCAAGACATCGAACCAGGACAACTCATTTCGGCAACCAAGGCTTTTGTTGTAATTCTGCCAGAACCGCATCAGGGTCAAGGTCAATATGTTGAAAATGAGTTGAATATGAATTTTGAAACTGATTTAATTAATACGGCGTCTCAACGAAAATTAGTTCATGAAATTGCTCAAAAGTTGACATTGGAACCAAGTCTTTGTCGTGAGGTGTATCAATTGTATGCTGGGGCAGATTTACCAATTAACAACGATGGCGATGGCGACCACGTGGTCGACATGAAAAGAATTGACGCCATTTCTACTTACAATTCATTTGCTGGAGGTATATCAATGGAAACAGTCAAAATGGAACACAATTTTTTGAAACAGGATGGAGAGACAACTGGTCTCTGGATTTTTCCATCCTTCTTCAATCACAGTTGTTGGGACTCCAATGCCCTCTGGAAAATATATGGTGACATGTTTTTCGTGAGTGCAATCAAGAAAATTCCACAAGGGGAAGAAATTTTGATTCCTTATCACACTCCGATTGTGTTATATGAATACCGTGAAAAATTCATGAAGCATCACGGATTTGTTTGTGAATGTCGGCTTTGTCAAGTTGATCGAGATGATTCGGCGGAAGGTCGGAAGAGGGCGGAGTTATTGAAGAAAATTGACAATGTCTGGAAAGATAAAGATGGTGAAAAACACGATTGCGAACAAAAGAAATACGATTTTATGATGGCATGTTTAAAAAATATCTGGGATTTGGAGAAAGAAGGTCGAAATCAAAATATTAAAATGTACCCATCCTTGGCATACCCAATGACGGAGTTGGCCAAGTATTACTTCAATCCCAAAACACAGGACTTCAAAAAGTGTCTCCATTTGTTGACCAAGTGTTATAACCTGACTATCAACTCACCATTGAAGGAATTCGCGGTTCAATCTTGTGTCAATTTAATTGCTGCTCATTTGATGGATGGAAATGTGGAAGAAGGGAAGAAATGGACGGAAACGTTGAATAAAGAAATTTTGATTTTCTATGGAACTCTGGATGTGGCCAAAATTGTTGCGAAGGATAGTTTGGTTTTGATGGAAAAATACAATATTACTTTTTGAGTAATGTGCTGACTTTTTGGGACAATACCAATAATTTCACGGATTGGGAACATTTCACTTACAAATTACATTCGAAGTAATAATAAAATTCAAATACAACAATTTCAATTAGTTTATTCTTTTCTTATTTTGCTTGTGATTTTGTCCAACCATAATTTGCAATGTATTTGTAATAAATATCCAAAACTATGGTATTCTGGGTTCTTGAATTTCATTCGTCTTCATTGGCTTTATTCCTAACTATTGCCCCATAAAATGATTTTATGCTTTATTGTTAGACGTTTAGCATCTGCCTTTTTGAGACATTCTAGAATTAGAGAGGCTGCGCAGACTTTTTGTGAACAAATTGGATGAAACGATTTTTTTCCAGCAACGCCAGTTATAATAGGAAGATTAACAAACAAGGAGTATTGTCGCTCGAAGGGAGAGAAAATCAAAATAATTTAAAATTACTACAGTTAATAGACAAACAGGGTGTCCAGATATACGGTAACTATAATGACAGAACTGTATGCGCTTAATAATCTATCTCTTCATATTCATTCGACACTTCAAATTTTTCTCGGATACATTTTTCGGTGTTAGGATCATAACACACATTCCCACATCCATTTTTCCCTTCCTCACACAAGACCATGCCATTATGACAAACCATGTCACGTGACTCCTTGGGATTATAGCATTTTCTTCCACATGCATCCTCATGTGGTGCACAAAGGATATTCCCAACACATTTCTTCTTCACATCATTAAGGGAGTGACATTTTCCTTCACAAATTTCTGAGTTGAGTGGACAAACTTTATGATAATTACGGTCATAAGTTAAGCATACTTTTTGATTCGGGTCATAACATGAATCTCCGCATCCGATTTGATCCTTTGGACATGCGATGGAGAGATATGCTCCGATGTCATCATTGTTGTAACAAGTTTCATTGTGGGGCCAATAACACCTGTACTCTCCACACGGTTCACGATTTTTCCGACAAACCTTTCAATTTAAAAAAAGTACATACGTAAGTATTAATTGGTATTATTAATATCATTTCGCCATACAATTATCTCATACCCTGGTGTTATTGAAGCAAGTCTCAAGGAGTGGATCATAGCACTCTTCACCACAATTCACTTCTCCTGCCTTGCACAAAATATGACCCTCAAAACATTTGCTTCCAGTTTCTGGAGAATAACAGTCATAGCCACAAAAATTCTGACCAGCCTTGCATAGAATTGGATATTCCCATCCGGTTAAACAGACGTAGCTGGGATCCTTCGGATTATAGCATTGATTCGTACATAATTCTTCCCCAATTGAACAAAGGAATTTGTGAGACCAAGGTCCTTTGAGACAGACCTCTTCATGTGGGAAATAACATTCGTCCCCACATATTTGTTGGTCATTTGTACAAATCTCACCAGACTCTGTGCATTTCTGTTGAGTTGGATCGTAGCAATTGTATTCGCAATGGGTTTGTCCTACAGGACAGGTCGGGAACGATTTTTTGTATACTTCGCATTCACTATCAGAGCACCGCCCTCTACACAAAAATTGACCCTTTTTGCAGATTGTTCTTCCATAAAAGCACTCAAGTTTATTGGGATCGTAACAGCGATCACCGCACGGCTCATCAGCAATCTTGCAAACGAAGTCTCTCCCGAGGGCTGTAATTGATTATATTGAATAATTGACATTTTCTATTAAATGTGTGTAGAATAATCTAATATTTGGGATTACCTGTTTGACAACAAACCAACACTGAAATTACGATAATTTTAGTGTTCATTTTCATATTTGTACTTGAGTTTGTTAGAACAAGAAAAATTAATAGTGTTCGAGCATTGCTATAAACAATTGGCTTTATGAAGACATTTAAATTTTCAACATGCACTAAAGTGACAATCAAAAATAATTGTGCAAAATTGATTATTCTAATTGAGTCGAATTAAGAACAACTTCAATTGGACTAATAATGAAATCAGTTTCAGAACTACGACTGCAATGTTCACAATTGGATTTACGCCAATTAGTGGGAATTAAAATTTATTTCATACTGTTGCGTAGAGGACAGAACTCTATACCCTATAACGCCATGCGGGCGTGCGTGTGAGCAGTATTAATTAATAAAAAAAATTGGCTCGTGCATTTTTTATTTAATATTTAACCGCGAGAAAACTGGCTTGAATTTCAACTTAATTATTAGGTTGGCGTAGAATGAATATTGTCCCGATGCTTGAGCACAGGATTCATATAAAAAATTAAGTACTATATAAATGGTTGAAGTTTTTCCACTACTAATAATGGTACCAACCGCTGTCCCCTGCTAAATGCTACTCTAGCAAATGACAAGTGCTGATTTTATTACGTTTCATTCAAAAACACGTTGAATTTAATTCGCAATGATTTAATGAGGTTATTCACCCTTTATGTAACAAATTGGATTGAGTTGCGTCAATTCGCCTACGCCACGCCAAGTCCCGGATTTTCGGTTATGGCTTTGACCTGAAAAAACACCAATGCATAACGTCATTCGACTGCACTGGGAATGGAAACATGTTTATGTTTTCATTTGCAGGGTACAGGGTATACCACAAACATTCTGGGATTCATGTCATGAGAGTCATGTCAACACACGGAGTGTGTTTCACGACTCACGGACACTTTTATAAACCGGACATACATTATTCACCACCTTGTACAATTTCCGTTCGTTCTCATCCTACGTACACAGAATGCTCTCCACAGTCAACATGCACTTTCGTTTTCATGCAAAAATCGATACAGATTCAACCCGGGTTGTTGAGGTTGGTTAAGTTTGCACTCCGGTGTTGTATGTACTTGCGTCATCAAAGAACTGCACGGGAGAAAGCGCTTTCTCCACTTTCACTCTTGTTTTCAGTATTCGGAGAAACTTTGAGACGAATTCATTGGGAAAAAGTGCTTGGTACAGAACGAACACTATGTGTTTACCTCAACAACAGGTGGACGCTGACGGTGGTTCTAGTGCGGTTTTTGATACCCAGGTTGTGGTCGCCCTAGAGAATGGAGATTCTCCTCAAGTTGTTCTCTCACAACCAACAACGGAAGTAAGCCTTATCTGTTTCTGTGTTGATTAGAATAATTCAAATTCAGATTAAACCCTTCTAGAATGTATTTAGTTCGCAAATTTTGTATTTAATTTGTATTAGTTTTTAACATGGGATCTTCTAATTTCATGATTGAAATATGGACGAATTAGAATCCCAAAATAATTACGAAATATTTATTTGTTTTCACTCACGCTGGCGTAGCCACAACCAGTTGAACAGACACATGTTTCTGACCCAGTCGTTGACGAGAGACTCTCATTCTCTACAACAAATTTTTTCTTTACGTATATTGTGGTAAGTTGACATAAATATTTCTTTGTGAATAACGGGGAAAAGATGTAACATAGATAAAACCATAAACAATGAACAATATTTCTCAAAATCAAAAATGCTAAAAACGGCACACATTGCTCCCTTGCTGTAGGTTTGTGTGTGTGTGTGTAATAATTCTGCCTTTCTAGTAAGGCAGTCCGTTATTGCGTAACAAATTATTGAATACCTAAAACCTATTTTTTGATTACTTTCAGGTTCGGGATATATTATTTGGTTTCGGAACAATCTTTGGGGGACTCATACTTGGTAAAATGATTGTCATAAATGTTGACAAGGCGTTTGGGTCTACACTATCAGATAACATGTACAAACAAGATAGTAGAATCGCCATTAGGGAAACTGTGACTCCACTATCCATGAACCAATCTGATGAGTACATCCCGACCATTAGTATAAACAATATTCCAGAAGAAGATAAAAACTGGACAAATTATAATAACGATTCGGAAAACATGATTTCCCCACTCAATTTGACAGTAAACGGGAATATGTCGACTTCAACAAACAACGTCAGTTATGTCATAAAATGGATCCCAGCCTGGACTCGGCATTCCAGAGATCCCACTATTCAGATATTCAAAGAAGTAGCAGTCGGTGCTATTGTAATGATGCTTCTCCTTAGATTCCTAGAAGTTCCAATGACAAGGACAATTTTTACACGTGAATATAAATTGGGACAACGTGGATTACTTGCTGTGAGTAGAATCCCCAAGTTAAGATTTGATCGCTGTCAATTTGACAATTTAGTAAGTTTTACTTCATTTTCCCCCAATGAATTTAGTTATTCTGGATCAAACTATTCTTGCTGGAATTGTGTTGCATCGCATTGATCATAATTTTTGACAAACGGTTCTGTAATCCAAATTTTGATGCTGATCTCATGAGAGGGCCAGTCGGTGTAATGGCATATCTCTTGAGTGATATATCTATCACGTTCAGACAGTTGTTCATGTCCAGATTTACACAATGTAAGAGTAATTAAAAGCACCAAGAAATCTTAATAGGATTTGATGTGTGAAGTTCAAGTATCAGTTTATTTTTTACATCTGTTTCAGATATGAACTACGAAGGAGGATTCGAAGTCATTCTGACACTCCCACTTACGTTGGCAATTAGTTTTCCGATGTACACATTGTTGAAGTATTATTGGACTCATGTTGAAGAGTACCAGGCATCCATACAACCCGTGTATTACTTTTTCGACTTATGTCGATTGGAATTAGAAAAGAGCAAAACTGTTCTATATGCAGCAGTTAGTTACATACGATTTCCAATTAATAATTATTTCTCAACATTTCTATTTAATTCACCTGCGGTAATATTTTTTGTACAGCTTCTGGAGTTTGTGGAGTTCGAAATTGTCTTGTGGGGGGTAACTGCGTTGATCAGAATAATTCCGAACTGGACCGTTTGGGTGTCTAGTTGCTTAGTCATGACTCCACTTTCCCTAATTCTGAGCTACCTGATGATATTTGTTGAAAGTCGATGTCCGAAATTATCTGATTATACTCGCACGAACTATTGGGTAATTGAATTAGAAAAACGAATAGTAATTGTGAGAGAATATTTCAGTTTAAGTGTTGATGTATGTAATACTATTTTACCTGCAGTACCGCATTTCCTTAAACTTATTGCTTCTTCTCTACCAATTTGTCCCGAATATCTTCCTTTTATATTTTTGGGACGTACGCCATGTTGAATTTGCTTGTGAAAGTGGAATGATGACGGTGAAGAATGACGTATCCAGGGCCCTATTATACTACACAACAATTTCCGCATACATGGGATGGAAAATAGTTTTTCTCTGTGTGTATTCTAATTCAAAGGTTAGTCCAACATTGCGACAATTTGTATTCTTAAATCTTATAAGTATATCATGCATGACATGACTTTCTTTGCCTCCAGAGATCGGAGGATTATTTTGAAGCAGGAAAAACGGATACAGAAATTGCAGGGGAAGGTGCAGGAAAAGTTACAGGAGAATGTGATACTGTTCTTGACGTGTAAAATGATTATGGAACTGCCTGACGTGAGTATCCAGACCAGACTGATGAGTATTCAATGAATCCTACTGGGATGACACCAAATATATCAGTCACACATTATTGCTATCTAAAACTTGTAATCGAATCCTACTTTAGAGATGGCATCCAGGTGCGACATCTATTTTGTCTGGTTTCAGGACATGCCCATGAATCAAATGAATTTCACCATAACCTTTTTAGGTATTCAAGTTTCAAAAATAACACGAGGCACAACATGTACATAAGTAGTTTTAAACATTCAATCAAGCTGTAGTGTTGTGTTGAAACATGCCATAAAATATGTATGCATGATTATCGAAACTCAAGGTTTATTGTGGGCCGATATTTATAATAACACGGTCTGAACTTAACCGATTATGTTCAAGCTTGGCTCAAATATATCTAAAATATACACTGATTAACTTACTTCAATGGCGGTTCCTTGTAAATTTGTGATGTAGTTATTTTAGTACATCTTAAAAACAATATCTCTGTACATATCAATCAGTGGTTTAAGATTTCTGTAATCGAACATATCACTAGAAGTGTCATTGACAACATTAAAATTAATCAAATTACACTGTACAATACATGTTATGGATCTTATAAACTTAAATTAATAATTACGTGTTAAATAAAACGATACAGGATACATGGAAGATTTACATTCGAAGCTTAAGGCCTATGTCGGAGTGAATTTTCAAAACATTTTGAAATAAAGAGATTTTAAATAGAGATAGTAATCGAACTTGACGTGAATAAATTGGATTACAAAGATTATTTCCAGTTACGTCAAATCGTATCCGCACGCCAAGGCCAAAATTCTCAATTCAGAATTCAGACTAGGGTCTGTCAAATGCATATCAATGCACTAATCGTAAGTCATTCAACTCCACAGGGAGTACAACGTTTAAAACGTCAAAATACAGGTTTCATTTGAGATGTACGGGGTGTCCAATAAGAAATCGTGTCTATGTCATGTTCATGTCTAACACATAGAGTGTGTTTCACGACTCACATAACAATCTAAGAATTTAATTCACTGGGCATACATTATTCACCACACTGTACAATTTCTTCCCACGCTTTTCTGACATAACCTGCATGTCTTGTGCGTTCTCCTCGTATGCTGTCTCATCCACAACCAACATGCACTTTCATTTTCAGGCAAAAATCGATACAGATTGAACCCGGGTTGTTGAGGTTGGTTAAGTTCGCACTTCATGTACTTGCGTCATCAAGGGACTACACGGGAGAAAGTCTGCTTTCTCCACTTTCACTTACGTTTTAGTATTCTGTGAAACATTGAGAGATTGACACGAATTCGTTGGGATAAAGTGCTTCGCACAGAACAGACACAATGTGTCTGCCTCAACAACAGGTGGACGCGGACGGTGGTTCAAGTGTGGTCTATGATACACAGGTTGTGGTCACCTTGGACAATGGAGTTTCTCCTCAAGTTGTACTCTCAGAACCGGCAGCGGAAGTAAGGCCGTTACTGTTGTAATTTTATCATATGTATATTAGAAGTTCAATTAAAATATGCTAGGTCATGTTACGTCCATTTAGTGTGGGGATTGTAGATTATAAAAATCTGCGAGGATTGTATACAAGATATTTTGTATAAAAACAAATTATTAGTAACAAAAATATCGGATGGATTTATTACTACTCGAATAAAATCAATTGTTAGGTACATTATAATTAATGGAAATCATCGGAGAGAATTTGTGATCCAAGGGTTGAAAACATGGTCCAATTAATTGTCTGTGGAAATGTCATAAAAATGTGTTTTTCTGTGTGTAGAACAAAATAGTTGATTCATTCCCTCCCATTAATTGATTAATTGTCGAGATAAGTTGGCTGAGGGACTTGGCATTTAGTTTCTAGGAAGGGACTTTCTAATTCTATGAATAGAGTGGAACTCCCGGAACACGTATCCAGAAATAATAAATATTTAATTTCTTGCCCTCGCACAGCCGCAACTCGTTGAAGAGACATCTCCCAACCCAGAAGTGGACTCGAGACTCCTATTTTCCGCAACAGACTCTCTATTTACGTATATTTTGGTAAGTATTCTTCGAATGTGGGGATACAACACGTATATATCACAATTACGCTCAGTTGCGCAACTGTGAAATTGTATAGCAAAATACCGGGTGTAATAATATCCGGTATATCCAGTCCGTTATTGCATAACAAGTTATTGAATACCTAAACGCTATTTTTGGATTACTACCAGATTCGAGACATATTATTTGGTTTCTTAACTATCATTGGTGGACTTATCATCGGAAAAATTATTGTGGTAAATGTTGACAAAGTATTCGGATCAACAGAGATCGAATGGTTGTATAAAGCTCCTCGTACAACTCCATTATCCGGGGACCACTCCGATGATGTCACAACCTTTAGCATTAAGAATATCACAGAGGAAGACCTACATTGGACAAATTACACCACCGACTCCAACAGCACTATTTCACGTTTCAATTCGACAGTGCAACATACCTCCTCCCCAAAAAATTTACAGGATAATGTGTCGAATTCAAAAAACTTGGCACGGGGGAAAACGTACTATAAATTGGATAATTACGAGCCGAGGATTCAGATATACAAGGAAGTAGCTGTAGGTGCTATTGTAATGATGCTTCTGCTTCGTTTCCTAGAAGTTCCAATGACACGGACAATTTTCAAACAGGAATACAAATTTGAACAACGTTCAATGCTTGTTGTAAGTACATTCCTTAAATACAAAATTTATGGTCTAATCAATTATTCTTCATTTTCCTACTTATGATAGTTATTCTGGATCAAACTATTTCTAATGGAATTGTGTTGCATCGCATTGGTCATAATTTTTGACAAACGGTTCTGTAATCCAAATTTTGATGTTTAGCTCATGAGAGGACCAGTCGGTGTAATGGCATATCTCCTGAGTGATGCATCCATCACTTTCAGACAGTTATTCATGTCCACATTTACACAATGTAAGATGAATTAAAAGCATGAAAAAACGTTAATAGGATTTGACGTATCAAGTTTAGATTTGTCAATATATTTCTGTTTCAGATTACGGAGGAGGATTTGAAGTTGTCTTTTCACTCCCGTTAACCTTGGCAATTTGTTTTCCACTCTACACACTTCTAAAATATTGTTGGACACATGTGGAAGAGGTTAAGGCAAAAGACGGTCCTGTTTATTACTGTTTTGACTTATTGCGATTGGATTTTCGAACCCCCCTGAAATCTATTTTATATTCTGCGGTGAGCCAGGTTTTATTCCCTTTCTTTTTATTATTTCTAATTATTTCTTTTATGATTATATTTTTCAATATTTCAATTTAATAGACCTCCTATATTTCTTGTACAGATTCTGGAGTTTGGCGAAGGCCTTGTTGTCTGTTTCGGTATAAATGGGTTAATTATATTATTCGAAAATTGGAATTGGACTATTTGGGTATCTAGTTGCTTAGTCATGACTCCAGTTTCCCTAATCGTGAGCTACCTGATGATATTTTTTGAAAGTCGTTGTCCGAAATTATACAATCACACACGCACGATTTATTGGGTAATTAAAATACAAAGATCAAGTAAAATGTAAAACTAATCGTCGATTAGTTTTATATATTATATAAAATATACTAATATTATATAAAATATACGATATTAATTTACCATTCTTATTTAATAAACCGACAATCTTGAATTTCAGAATGATAAAAAAAACCTGGATTGAAAAATATAAGCCAAGTCCACCACCCGTTACTGATAAACCCCCAGAGATAAAGAAAGGAAAAGAACGTCCTGAAGACTTGTTCGCCTCGCAAATGAAAAAGGCAAAATTAGATACCAGGGACGAACTGCAAATGTATCTTGCTGAGTGTGCGGTGAGTACCGAATCTGCCTCTATGAAA
>JAQIXO010002032.1:0-10729 GCA_034700305.1 Protaphorura armata | reverse complement strand
GGTCGAGTTTAAAATTTATACGCATGAAATCAGTGGCAAGGTAAAGCCGGAATGAAGAATGAAATTGTTTTATTGTATATAGTTTTAATTGTACTTAATTATAACAATGGTAAAGTGTATAAATATAATTGCACCTTCAAATAATTTATTATATACATATAATAATTTAAGTCAACCATTGCCATGTTTAATGTCCACTATGTTTACACTTGTTAAACAATCTTGAAGAATGGAGCCAATTTTAAATTTTGAAAAGCTCTTGAGTGTTAGTATATTTTTGTCTTTTTTACACTTGGTTTGAATTAGCCTAGGCTTACATAAATAGAGAGTACTTTCGAATTTCTAACATTTCTCTTATTCCTCGCTATTGAAATAAAATGGAGTGGCATTCAAAATTGTGGCATAGAGTCCCAGAATTCTGTAATTGGTTTCAAAATACTACACAGCATGTACACAGTTTATATAAAGTAAAGTCAATGATTTAAATAATTTCAAATGCATTTATTCAGAATTTACTATTGTATGGTTACACTCGCACGTGCATGAATTTTTAGGTGCGTCGCTAAATTAGAGGATTTACTAAACGAATTTGAACAGTACACGCACTTATAAGGTTTTTCACCCGTGTGAGTTTGGAGATGCTTTTGTAAAGTGGATGAATCGGAAAATGTTTTTGAACAGAATTGACAATGGTAAGGTTTTTCTTTAGTATGCGTTCGCATATGTACATTTAATACCTGTAAGTGAGAAAATGTTTTTGCACAGATTTTACATTTTTGCTGGTTCTCTCCCGTATGAGTTTGTGTATGTCTTTTCAAATTTGTGCCATGAACAAATGTCCTTGTGCAAATGGTACATTGGTGTGTTTTCTCCTTGGTATGAGTTTTTAAATGTGAATTTAAACCGCATCTGTCAGAAAATGATTTTGTGCACATTGAACATGGGTATGGTTTCTCTCCAGTGTGAGTGCGTATATGCGTTTCTAGACTCCCCAATTGTGAGAATGATTTTCTACATATTTCACACTGGTATGGCTTTTCTCCAGTATGAATTCTTAAATGTGAATATAAGTTCGATGTATTAGTAAATGATTTAGTACATATTGAACATAGGTATGGTTTCTCCCCTGTATGATTTCGTGAATGAATTGTTAATTGAGAACAATTGCTAAACGACTTCTCACACTTTTGGCAATGGTGTAGTTTCTCCGGTTTCTCTCCAGTATGGGTCCTTCCATGTGAAACTAATTCCTGAGAAGTCGTAAATTTTTTGGTGCAACTGGAACATTTGTAAGGCTTTTCTCCAGAGTGTCGTAGTAAATGCGTCTTTAAATGTTCCATGCGTGAAAATGAATTTGAACACAAGAGGCAATGATGCGGTTTCTCCCCTGTATGACTTCTCGTGTGTCCCAATAAACTACCGGATTCACTGAACGACATCGAGCAATATGAGCATTTATAAGGTTTCTCTCCAGTATGTATTCTTGTGTGATTCTGTAAATGTCCGGATTGTCTAAAAGATTTCGAACACTGCAAACATGTGTAAGGTTTCTCACCCGTATGAACTCTTTCATGGGTCAACAAATGCACTTTTTGACTAAAGGATTTTGAACAATTTGGGCACTTGTGTGATTTCTTCAAAACTGGTTGTTTGAATCGTGATGTCCGGCTCCGGGTGCCTGTGCCGGTGGGTTGTGAAACATTGTCAGTTATCGCTTGTGCCGTTGAATATTTTTCGCTCATCTTTATCTGGTGGTTTGAAACTGGATATGCTGTAACTCTCCTTTCGTCAAGTTTGTTCAGCACGATGCTCACTTGTGTGTCAGGTGCAAGTTTCCAATCTTCCACACGTTTGGATTTTGCCGACATGTTTGACAATCTAGAATTTTAAAGTAAAGCTTTAATTTCATTATTTGCTTGCATGTGAAGCGATACGTACGGCGGTTCACTGGCGAGATGCTAACGCATCTCGAAATGTGTTTGTGATTAAATTAAATGAATTTCACACCAAGACTGATAATTTACAAATCATTAAAGTCCAAGAAATGTAATCACTCAGATCGAAAATCGAAGCTTTCAATACATTCAAATGTAGGTTTGAACTATTGAATTTTAGGTTTACCTGTTTCTATGTGATCCTGCCCTAGTTTTTACGTGAGTGAAGGGTATGAGTTTCCTTTAAAGTTATGTCTTTTAAGAACTCATTTATTCCATGGACTCAATTATCCTTCCTCTAAGTATTCGTCTTTTTCTATTGCACCTTTTGATATCAAATAATGAAAACCTATATGAAAAAGAAATTTTCTGAACAATGTTTATTCTTTGTAAAGGAATACAGACGAATGTAACGTATTTAATATTTCTCTTACCATCCCAAACTTAACTATCCACGTTTACGTTTGTGCGGCTAGTGCGCAGACCAAGCCAAAACCTTGAGTGGTTTCCAAGTAATTAGTGCATTCAACGAATGGGTGATTAACTACTAAGTAATGAGTTCGGGGAAATGGAGCTGTAAATAAATACAAGGGTCAAAACCAGTCAAAATACAACATATTAGGTCAGGTAGTTTTCAGGTGTAAAATAGCTTTCCCATTAGTAAAACTACCTGGCTAGACGTGTATTCGAAAAATGCAGAAAATAATTTATTTTTATAACACTCGTCACTCTAAGCAAGGGACCTTGGAAACTGATACGCAACCTTTTGAACTGTAAGTTTCAGAGAAAAAACAACGTGAAGACACTAAAATTCATAATAACTGATGTCCTCTCCGAGTGTATTTGGTATGACTGGAATAATACAAGTTTTGTATATGATCTCTCCTCTTCCATCATCGACGAGAATTCTTTTTTATTTGCTAGGAGTTTAGAAGAGTTTGACCGTTTATATTTTCAATTTATCATCAGATTGCAATTTTTAACCTGTACTGCCACAATGGCCTAAGTGTTACCTATGAAATGAATAGAACTAGGACTAGGTGATCCTACCCGTCGGATTTGATTGCATTCTCGGGTTGAAGCTGCGAATTAGTCAGAGCCCCTCCCTCCTTAACCGACTTTGCGCCGTACAAATAATCACTTAATTCGAGAGATTGAGTATACACTAAAAATTAAGAGGCACCATATGAGACACGCTAGAAAAATTACATGCGCAAGGATTAAGAACGCACATTTTTATTGCACACAATGTAATTATAAGTTGAATAATCAGTATTGAATCGTATATAATATTATCTATGATTGAAATGAAGTTAATAGAAAGTCATTGAACCGAAAATGCGTCATTCCACACACTACTATGGATAACAGACTTTTTTTTACAAATGTTTATAAAATTTAATTAAACTACCCGAACGTAATTACATAATAATTTATTAATTTGATTCTTTTTCTCAATTGAATTTCACATGAATCTTGAAGCCCGACAAAGAAGTAAACATTTCACACGTGGTACTTGGCAATGCTAAGCAAGGGTTTCTTTCTAGCACAAGCTCTCATGTGTGTTAGTAAATTGGACGATTCAGCAAAAGTGCTTTTGCATTTATCACATTGGAATGGGTTTTCCCCTCCGTGGATACGCTCACACGCTCTCAAATGATCTAATCTTGAAAAAATTTCTCATATTTTACAGTGTCACACACAGCTCACAGGTTTCTCGTTGTGTGTTTCTCGTCTTGTGTGAATCCTTACATGGATTTTTAAACCTGCCGACTGAGAAAATGCTTTTATACAGAATTTACAATGGAATGGTTTTTCTCCAGTATGGGTTCTCGTGTGAACCACTAGGCCGGAAGAATTAGTAAATGATTTTGAGCAATGTGCACATGCATATGGTTTCTCTTTAGTATGAGTTCGCATGTGCATTTTTAAACTAAACGATCTTAAAAATGTGCTTGTGCATTTATCACAATGAAATGGTCTCTCGTTTGTGTGAGTGCTTACATGCGCTTTTAAACTTGACGAGTGAGAAAATGTGTTTGTGCAAAATGTACAGTGGAATGGTTTTTCCCTAGTATGTATTCTTATGTGTTTCACTAAACCAGATGAACCAGAAAAAGATTTTGAGCAATGTGGACATCCGTATGGTTTTTCTGCGGTATGAGTGCGTACGTGCATTTCTAAACTTTGTGCATGAGAATATGATTTTACACAAATTTTGCATTGGAATGGTTTCTCACCCGTATGAGTGCGCATATGTGATGCCAAATTAGATGATTGACAGAATCCTTTCTTACAAACTTCACAATAGAATGGCTTCTCACCTGTGTGAGTTCTTTCATGCCCTTTTAAATTGGAGGAATCAGAAAATGCTTTTGTACAGAAATTGCAATGGAATCGTTTTTCGCCCATATGCACTCGTATGTGTCTCGCCAGATCATTGGAATTAGTAAATGATTTTGAGCAATGTTGGCATTCGTATGGTTTCTCTCCGGTATGAATGCGTATGTGGATTCCCAATTCCTGTGCACGATTGAATGCTTTTGCACATAATTTGCATTGGTAAGATTTCTGACGAGTATGAGTTTTAAAATATGAACTAATTGGATGTTCTAAAGATGTGTTCGCACTGTGAGCTCTAATGTGTACACCCGAGCGTCTCTGATGATAAAATGGTTCGTCACTAACATTGGGATTGAATTTCTTGTCTTGACTGTGACTTTTGATGTAATCACTCATATCCCTACGTTTCGAGGACAATCTTTTACTTGCAGAATATTTTGAATCATTTCGGCTGTTGTGATCTTCGACGTCTGTGGATGAATCTGTAGGTCGGATCTGTTTTGATTTCCGGTGTTGTAAAATGTTCGGATTATCTGGTTCAGACGATATCGCTAATACTAACAATGAATCAGTGACGTCGTACTTGTGCAGAATAACGCACGTTGTTGTACTTGATGACAGCTTCCAATCTTGACAATTGTCGAACTCTAATGATGTTTTCGGCATTCTAAAATTTAAAACCAATGAAGAGGAGTTTAATTTCAAAATGTACTTGTTCGCAGATTTGTTGGCTCGAACATTTTTTACTTCGCGTTCTCTAAAATTCCTTGTTCTCGTTATGTGCTACTCGTGAATGCTTTAAAGCATACACAAATATTTATGTTTCTGCCGTTCTAATTTTTTCAAATTTCAACTGGGCTTACCTGAATCAAAATTTTAAGAGAAATCCGGCTTTCAGTACACTAGAAGCTATGTGAAGGAGGAAACCACGTGTCACAGAGAATCAGTCGGAATCCAAGAATTCCTGTCCTATCGTTGCCCTCATACTTCTGAATTTTGAATGAGTGAGTCTAAAATTGGGACATAAAAAAACATAGTAATTACATATTACTTCTACAATTCAAATCGGGGTTCCCGAATCCACATAAAAAAGTTTCACATATAAATTCTACATTTGAACAAATTTTCACTATTACGAATTAGAAAACACTATATTTTTAACCAAACTGTTTTTCCAAATGATTTTGAGCAGTCTTGTTTTTTGTACAATCAAAAAAATCCCATACGTTATGTGTTAAATATTTATATAATTGAAATTCAGTGCAACTTAAAAGTGAATGATCTAAATCTTTTGAATATATTAACCAGCTATATATAGCTTCACTTGAACCCGATTCCCAAAGCAATTGAAAATTAACACGTAGAACAAACGTAAATAATTATGATTATCATATTCATTACTATTTGAACAGTATTGAACCAAAAACTTACCTTTACTACAATTGAGTGTAGGGTTTTGTGTGTCCAGCCAAATAATTCATGCATTCCTCGTGCGATATTCCATGCGTGTCTATATTTTTGTTGTGTAGTTCAAACACTTCATAGTAAAATATATATTTTCCTAACTACTAGATTTACGTGTGTAATATTTGCCTTAACGGTCCGCTGTACACTGACAAACAAAAATGCCTGTGCTTATGCAAGGTGGAATGTTATTAAAAGTAGGTCAGACTCAAACGGTAGTAGTATAAGTGAACTTGAAGGGATGCAAATGCAAATAGTAGGTTCGGGTGGAAAAAAGTAACAAAAGAAAATGCAAAGGACGGTCATCTGGGTAAAAAGGTATGACTTTTCCTGGTACCTGTATTTCTACATTGAGTATTGAGTTGTATTGTTGTATTTACAGGTATATTATAGGGTATGAGGAAGAATTCGTTTTGTTAATATCATTGTGTTTATATTTCTTTACAATAATCTGTTAAAATAGCTTCTCTAGAGTTTAGCTCAGTCAATCCAAAACGACATGCTCAGAACTCATGTGGTTTGATGAGATGATGAGAACGTTATGAGAGAGAAATAAACTTTATTCAAGTTTCACTGATCACCATCGTGAGTTGTCAAAGCTGATACAGTATACAGTATTAATATACCGAAGTACATTCATGCATATGGAAAAGTAATATATTTCTAACAAATGATAAAGTAGTCACATGGGATTAAAATTGTACAGGTGATTACGCAAAATGTAAACGGAATCTTTGATGACATAATCGACTATTGTTAAAAAGTTCGGACATAAATAATTGTTTAAGCATATTAATTGTTCTGAAAACCGTCTAATCAAATAATGATTGTATTAATTGGAAAATCGACCGTGACCGTAACATAATTTTTTGTAACACGCCAAAATTAAAACAAACAACGCTCCGTCTTTTCGAGGACACCCTGTATATCCGTGTCTCCTCTCTTCTTCTTGTTATGACATTGTCATTGGTCAGCATTCTTGTCGGAGAACAATAACGACAAGTGTCTCAAGTAATCTATATACTTACCATAAGCCATTCGTCAGTGTGATTCTGGAGGCTAACTGATTACATATGAGGTGGTTCCCTTGTTAGCAACGTCTGAATACAGACTGCGTTGACGAATACATGGAATTAGTAAACCCAGACATCATTAGTTTTCCGTGAATTACGCGTGCGTTTTGTAATTTGAGCACCGTTACCGTACACTTCTTACGAACTGGAGTATCTGACTGCGGCACTACAGTCAAAATCCACCTTCATTACACTGATTTGTAATTCACAAAAAAATCGTTGAACTAGAGACAAAACAAATTGCCACAATTTTTGAATAAAATATGATATAACTTGAAATAAATAAGAGCACAAAGATTCCAAACTCATAATATACATATTTACTGCTAACAAGCGAGTGATAAGGTGTACATAATAAGACGTTAACAGAACGATAATGGATCGAAACTTCGGGAAAATGTAATTAAAATCTGTTCCTACTAGTGTCATGCCACAAAACTGTACATAGTTTCATATACACTTGAAAGAACACGTGAACACTTGAAAATATTTTAAATTATAAAATTGAACTTGAATGATGATGCATTCATTTTCCAGAACGTTAGTGAAATTTCAAAAAGTATTTACATACAAATAGAGTACCGTACTGATACTTGGCGATTGGTACCTAAACACATATTGTACACAATTCTTTTGAGAAGTATTTCAGTACAAGTACAAGTACTCCGATAAAATTTGAAAATTGTACATACAATTACATCGTAATGAATATTTATATAATACTAAACCTATTATGGTTTATCTTCTGTATGAGTTCTCATGTGTCTTTTTAAAGTATCCGAATTTGAAAAGGTGTTATTATTACATTTTTTGCAGTGGTATGGTCTCTCTCCGGTATGAACGCGAATATGATCTGTCAAACTAGACGACTTAGAAAATCTTTTATCACACATTTCACAATGAAATGGTTTTATTCCTGTGTGAGTTCTTAAATGCAATTTTAAACTGTGAGAACGTGAATATATTTTTGTACAGAGTTTGCACTAGAATGGTTTCTCTCCGGTATGCACTCTTGTGTGGGTTAGTAGACCAGAAGATTGGCTAAACGATTTTGGGCAGTGTGGGCATCCGTATGGTTTCTCACCTGTATGAGTTCTCATGTGTGCTTTTAAACTACTTAATTGTGAAAACGTGCTAGTACATTTTATACAATTGTATGGTTTTTCTCTTGTATGAATGCGTATATGTCTTATCAAATCAGAGGAAACAGAAAATCCTCTTTCACACGTTTCACAACGAAATGGTTTCTCAGCTGTGTGAGTTCTTATATGCACTTTTAAACTGGAGGAGTGAGAAAATGTTTTGGTACAGAGTTTGCAGTGGAATGGTTTCTCTCCGGTATGCACTCTTATGTGGCTTACTAAACTAGAAGAATTAGTAAATGATTTTGGGCAATGTGGGCATCCGTATGGTTTCTCTCTGGCATGAATGCGCAGGTGACTTTTGAAATTGTTTTCATCAGAAAATGACTTTGGACATGTTTTGCATTGGTATGGCTTCTCACCCGTATGAGTTCTCGAGTGTCTAACTAAATGTGCAAGTTGCCTAAATCCTTTTGAGCAATATGTACACTTGTAACGTTTTTCTTCATTATGAGTTTGTTCATGTTTTCGCAGACTTCCGAATTGTGTAAACGTTTTTGAACAATTCTTACACTCATGAGGCTTTTCTCCCGTGTGAATTCTAATGTGACACTTCAAGGTCAATGAACGTTTAAATGATTTATCACATTCAGTACACCTAAATCGTTTTTCATTCACGTGTACTAAATTGTGACTTTTCAAACTTTTTCGTGTTGTAAATGATTTTGGACAATGTTCACATATATAAGGTTTCTCCCCTGTATGAATTCTTAAATGGGTTTCGTAACATCGTTGACTGGAGAAAAACTTGCAGCACTCATGACACTCGTACAGTTTCTCTCTAGTGTGAACTTCGAAGTGTCGTGTCAACGCCAAAGATGTACTAAACACTTTTGAGCAGATGAGGCATTTGGGCTCATCATGTATGTGAGTTTTTATGTGCTCCTTTGAAGCACCACTACTGGGGAATTCACTTGCACAAAATGCACATTTAAATGAGTTGTCCCGATTGTGAATTTTGACAGGGGGAAAAGGTTTTTCACATGTCTGAACTCTGGAATGACGTTCTAAACCACCGAATGTTTTAAAAGATTTTGGACAAGCTGTGCACTTAAAACAATTATGGCCACCATGTATTACGTTGTCCACGGAGGAATACGCAGGTGAGGTCTTTGTCTTCGGTTTATTTGCGCTGGTCGATATTGTTAGGTCCGTGAATAAGCCGGTGACGTCGTACTTGTGTAGAATGACCCTCGATGTAGCAGTTGGTGACAGCTTCCAATCTTCCCAACCCACGGACTTTATTGACGTTTCCGGCATTCTAAAATTTCAAAGAATAAAGATGCGTCATAGAATCTACTTACTTGTTCCCGGATCTTTGTTTCCTAATTATATTCATCAGCAATTTTTTGGATATCTTTGTCTTTAAAAACTAAGCTAACCTGTGTCAATATATTTTTGAGTATTCGTAGTTGAGCGGAACTAGCTGTAGCTGTAGGTCTGGGCACCAGGTTTCGCCAAACGTCAGTTGAAATTGAGAAATTCCTCTCGTCGTTCTACAGTGATCTGCGAAGTCATATAATGTATCACTTAACACCTCCTCAATTCAAATCGTTGTGTTCAAATCTACCTACAAAATTTACATACATGAAGAATCAATGTTACCAAATTATTTAACTTGAAAAAAAAATATGATGGATTTTTTACCAACGCGAATATTGTGCACTCCGTCCACTGCACCGTATCACATCTACACTTGGCATTAAATTATTTGTAGTTAATAATTAACTGTAAATTAATCTGTCGAGACACAAATTGTTATTCATATTTAAATACGTTAAAATGCGTTTTATAACACTATAAATTAATTGAATTTTATTAAAAAAAATAATTTTGTTTCTCTGCTGGTTGTGGTGAACTGGAGAAGTCAAGTGAGCACAACTACACTACAGAGCTTGCATGAAATATATTAAAGTTATGCAGGCAGGAAAATGAGAGACAATCAAAATACTAGGCTTGCCGGACTCAAAGGGTAATAGTTTTATGTGGACACGTAAGAACACATAAATAAACAGGTATATGTTTTGTCCCTCCGCGTATTCCAAGAATTTATTTCAATATTTCTATATTTACAATCCTGCGTTTTTAGACATTCCCTATCCAATTTAAAACTCAGAACGAGCAATTGTACTTTGTAATGCTGTATTAAGGAATATAAGACTTCGGGAGTAGTAATAAATTGAAAATTGTTTTATTCATAAACAGACTAATGGTGTAATGGTTAAAAATAATTTGAGATGGACAGCAGAAATCTAGTACAGACCTACAAACATACATATCAAATACACAAATATATAACATACATAAGTGCTACGACTGTAATTAAATTGTTACGGATATTTTACTCGTTTTACCTCGACAATACTGCATTGTTCTGTGGAGATACACATTCGAATTTTACTGTTTTTTAATCAACGCAAATTCGAGTTCACATAATATCGACCACGATTTACTTTTATTATATCTTGTTCATGCTATTCTTTTTCTTCGTGTTCAACCTTAGTCCTTGTGGAAGTCTGGCATTGTGTTTTTTGTTATGGGTTCGTGAATGTGCTATAAGATTTCCTTGCTCCGAGAATGATTTTGTGCAAATGACACAGACGTACGGTTTCTCTCCTGTATGCACTCTTACATGTGTCACTAATTTACTACACTCACGAGGGAATGGCGGCACGTGTAACACGCCGATTTCGTCGAAATTTTTTTTCTGAGTAGGTCATCGAATTTCATTAGACACGTGTTTTTTTAATTTCCTCGACGGACCCCCAGGGGG
>JAQIXO010002031.1:0-10733 GCA_034700305.1 Protaphorura armata | reverse complement strand
TCAATTTTAACAACGCAATAATCAATACGAAGGTCGCAATACAGCCTAGTGTCTTGATTGGACACTCACCACAGTGCATAACAAAAGAATCTCAAGAGTTTCGTTCCATTGTGTGCCGTGCAAGAAAAGACGGTCTTTGTTTGATATTGCATGTTAAACGCTTACACAAAAATTAATTTTAAATTATGTTTTCAAGCACTATTTCTATTAAGGTTCTTTCTTTTGTTCAAAAATAAATAATTCAAGCTATTTTGTCATTAGGAATTTTGTGTATTTTGCACTTCACGCTCATGCACATTACACACACAGGTCAAATCTCAAAATAAAATATTTCTAATTTTTTTTTAAATAATTTTTAAAATAATTTTTAAAAATAAATTAAAAGAAAAAAACTCATTGGACAAACCAATGCGGCAGAGACATCTAGCTACGTCCGTGGTTTACTCGGTGGTACCATTTTCCGAACAGTAGGTGGTTTGTAACCCCATGGACACGAAAGACACTTTTCCTTCAAAACTACACATTTATTGAGGGCTGGAGAATAAAATTGTGTTCCAGGTTCACCAGGGCTTTGGAGTGTCCCTGGAAGACATCCATCGCAATCGTCACCTTTCGTCTCAGCTGGTAGTGTTCGTTTCTCTTCCCCTGACTGCCTCACCCTACGAATCAATGGCGCAATTCCAGTCCCATCTGCATCTCCTAATGAAAAATTCAAAAATAATTATTTTTTAGAGGCGAGTCACCTCATTGATATCAAAACACACAGATTGGTAATTAATTAAAAAAGCACAAGTGTTTACCTGGAGATTTAGCAGGAAGTGCAAAGGAAGAGCTAATTAGAAGAATTAGAGCCGAAAGGAAAATAATACCACTGAAAACACCCATTTATTTGTTGTAAATTTTTGATATGAAGGATGAATGGGAAAAATAAAGTGGCCGGACTTCTGCACAAGGGTTTCGAAAATTGAATGTGATCAATGCAATTTGTGTCAGTAGGTCGAGTGTTGGCGAAATTCGAAAGTGGCTACATTTAATTGACAAAATAGAAAGTAGACCGTAGAAAGGAGAACAGGTCAGGAGGTCATGACATTGACCAGAAAGTTTGCCAATTTAATATACAATACCATGGAGAGAAATGTGCCCGTAAGGTGGCGCAATTTAACCTACATTTGTCAGAATAAAAAATACAGGGTGTTTCAAAATATTTTTAACTTTATTATCTAATTTTATTTCAATTTAATTTTTTTTTTTGATTTTTTTTTAAAAATTAATTAGTTAGTGATTCAGTGATTCTAATAGAATTAAATGAATTCATTTGATTTTAAAAATCGCATCTGCCTGCGCAGGCGGCGGTTATTGACGACGATAAACATGATGCTTAGGACGAGGAGGAGGACGAGGACATCCCATGCATCTTGTTTCCACATCATCTGGCACTTTAATACATTTGTTGACGGATGGAGAGTACATTTGTTCGGCATGGCAATCGAGCGTCCCTGGAAGACAACCATCACAGCGCCCTCCTTTGATCTC
Source organism: Protaphorura armata (assembly GCA_034700305.1). Lineage (NCBI taxonomy): Eukaryota > Metazoa > Arthropoda > Collembola > Poduromorpha > Onychiuridae > Protaphorura > Protaphorura armata. The sequence continues at coordinate 9,200 of JAQIXO010002031.1, read as the reverse complement.
CGCGGGTGTTCGACCCCCTAAGATTGACTCCCTCACTTTTCGAATCAAGACTGTATTCTCTAATTCAACATTCATGTCAGCGCCAGCGTCTAAGCGAAGAAAAAAAAGAGAGCATTATAATAAAGCAAGATCGTTATATGGAGGTTTGCTTTTTTTCGTATAGAAAAATGTGCTTACCTATGACTTCAGCTGCAGAATACGAAATAAGACCCGAAATGATACAAAGACCAATAATTCCAACAAAACTAAACATTTTTATTTTAAATGTAAATTGTGAGAGGGAAATTTTGATTGTGACTTGAGATACTTTAAGAAGTACGAGACTGATATTTTTTTGGAAAGTTCAATGTGTGTCAGTATCAGATTTCGCTATTGTGGAGTATAAAAACCAAGAAGAGAGAACCAGATTTTATTAATTGCATGGTAATTAAATGTCAGTCTTTTGTTCCAACTGGGTCTCTGTTCTCTGACCTGACTGTGACTTAAAAAAGAGAAAGTTATTTTAATGAAAAGGTAGATATTGTATTCAATTAATAAAATCGATTTATTACTATTAATCGACATAAATAAATTGTAGGCCAGTAGGTCATAAGCATGCGATTTTGAAAATCCGAATCAATTAATTAAAAAATTAAGCCCGATTAATACACAGCGCGATTTTATTTTTATTATAGGGTACGGTACATTGAAATTAATAAATTAAATGAATAATTTTATAATCGTGACCGCATGGGAATGACACCTAGCGGTGTTGGTTGTCACTTGATGATATGGCATCTACTCACTACGTCACGTCGGCCGCGAGGACATCCCATACATCTACCCTCCTTAACTCCTGACCGGGCCTTCTCACATTTGTTGAGGCTTGGAGATTACACTTTTCCATCCCGACATTTTGTGGTCCCAGGTATACAACCATGACAGTGTGCGCGCCCTCTTTTGATCTCCTCGTCAGCAGGTGTCGGGCCCTCTAACTTTCTCGATCTACGAATCAGCAACGCATCAGAGTTTGGAAATTCATGCACATTCACCTCATCTTCTATATATAAAAAATAACACACGACATACGTATTTAAATTTTGACGATTTTTGTTTGTTTTGCAAAAAAAAAATTTACCTCGAGCAGGAACAGCTGACGCAGATGAGATCAGAATGCAAAACCCAAATATTCCAATAAAACCAAACATTTTAAACTGTAATCCGTGCATATGGGAATTTCTTAAGATTAATTTTTAATTTAAACGATCAATGTGTGTCGTGTCGTGTACGTGTGTATGATTAATGAGTTGTTTGCTATGCTATTCTATATCAAAATAGGATTCAGGAAGTTCGAACCACCCGGACGTGTTTATTTATTCTCAATTAGCCGAGTCAACCATAAAAATATTTGTCATTACTTGTTGAAGGAAGTAATTAAAAACCATTTATGTAAATTAGGACACCAAATCAAATTTTTAAAAACAACCAATGGTAATGGAATGAATTTCAAATTTTATTAAAGAAACATTTTTTTCTAATTATTTTTTTTGGACCTATTTACCAGTACCAGTAATTTCTTCTCTAACATTTTTAACACACTTGTTTGCAGACGGAGAATAATACATTCCAGATGGACAGTCTAGACTTCCAGGGATACAGCCATAACATTTTCCTCCTCTGGCTTCACCTGCGGGTTTCAAGGGCGCTTGAGCAGGTGGTGCTGGTGGCGGTGGTGGTAGTTTGTCAGGGGTCTCAGCCTCTGGAGCTCTCAAGTTACGTCCCAAGTCATTGTTGTCTTCTAGCCCATTGTTCACGTCCAGGACGTCTCCAATGTTATCCTCTTCTACCAAACTCTTCTGGTCTTCTGCTTTTGACCGACATCAATTGTCTTCTTCTCTTGACCGACATCATTGGTATTCTTCTCTTGACCGACATCATTGGTCTTCTTCTCTTGACCGACATCATTGTCGTCCCCTTTCTTAACGTCCAATACGCAGACTTTCACTACAGGACGTTTATAAATCCCATCTGCGGTTTTTATCTCGACAACTCTAACTTGTCCGTCCTTCCCCGGGTAGACACTAGTCACAACACCTCTTGGTCATGTACTTCTTGGGAGATTGCCATCTGTTATTAATACCAGTTCTCCTATTTTTACGTTGTCTCCTTTCTGGTGCCACTTCTCCCTTTTCGTCAGACTGGGTAGATACTCCTTGATCCACTGCTTCCAAAACACATCTGCCAGCCGTTGGGATTGCCTCCATTGTTTCCCCGAATAAAGGTCTGCTTCATCAAATTCTCCAGGACCGGGATTTCCATTGGACGATCCAAACAGAAAGTGGTTTGGGGTCAGGGCCTCGCGATCATCAGTGTCATCAGACACATGGGTTAACGGTCTGGTGTTGACAGAACTTTCAGCTTCAGCAAACAGGGTCTGCAGACATTCTTCTTTAGGGGCACTTGTTATAATGACACTATGTAGGGCGGTCTTCACGGCTTTCACAAGAATCTCCCAACTTCCTCCCATGTGTGGAGCCGATGGTGGAATGAAATGCCATTCAATCCCTCTCCCCGCTAAGTCTTTCTTCAGCACTGATTGGTCAAGCTCCTTTAAAGTTTGTTCCATTGTCACTGTATAAATTCTTCGGAAAGCCTCTTCTTGCGATGAAACGTCTTATGGCCATAATGACTGAATCGGTTGATAGTGATGCTGCTATCTCCAAATGGACTGCCCGAGTAGACAAACATGTAAAAAGGGCTCCATACCTTTTCTCATGACGACGACCAATGGTTACATCCATCGGTCCAAAATAGTCCAACCCGGTGTTAACGAATGCCCGTGGTGTAGATTCACATCTTACTGGTGGCAAGGCTCCCATCTCCGGAACGCTCGGCTTGGCTCTCTGAATTTTACACCATTGGCATGAATTCCACGTATGCTTGAGGGCTGCTCTCATGTCAATAATCCAGTACTTTTGTCTTAATTCATTTAGCACTTTCTCCTTTCCGTGATGTCCCATTTTCGCGTGGAAGTGCTGCATCAGAAGACGAGTGACAGCATTCTTTGGGTCCAAAATGATTGGGAATATTACGTCAGTATGGACATCTGGGGCTCTCTCGAGTCTTCCTTGTACAACTAATAATCCTTTATCAGTCAATTTTGGTGAGAGCTGAGACAGTCGGCTTGATTTGGGAATTGATTTGCCCTTCTTGATCAACTCAATTTCTTCTCCAAATGATAAGTACTGTGTCCGCTTCCAAATCAATTCTTCAGCCGCGACAATCTCTTGAACACTCAATTCTGAACATATATCACTCTGACTGTTACGACCTCCCTTGCGAACATTGTTGATGAATCGTAGAACCCATGTTGTAGCTCTAACAAATTTCATCCACGATGATAATCTTTGAATGTCTGGGAGTGCTGACTCCCCGCCATCATCTTCTTTAAAGTGTAGAGTCTTGAGTTCGTCATCCTCTTCATCTACGACCTCGGGTGTCGATTCAGATGGCCAGAATTGAGAATCTTTCTTTAGAAAATCTGGACCGATCAACCATCGACTGGAAGGAGTCAAATCTGAAGGAGAATTGTCTCGGGTAGCTTCGTCAGCTACATTCTCCTTCGTGGGTAACCAATGCCAATCCACAACTTCTGTCAACTCCTGCATCTCCCCAATACGGTGAGACACAAAAGGTTTATATCGTCTGCCGTCTGCTCGTATCCACTTCAGCACCGTACTTGAGTCACTCCAGAAGTGCAGAGCATCAATCTTCAGGTCGTGTTCTTTTCTTATTTTCTGAGACATACGGCTTCCAATGATTGCTGCTTGTAACTCGAGCCTGGGAATGGAGATGGGCTTTAGAGGTGAAACTCGAGTTTTTGCCATGATGAAAGCCGTATCCACGTTTTCATTGCTTTCTATTTTTAGGTATGCTACTGCTGCATACGCCTTTTCACTTGCATCACAGAAAATGTGGAGTTGGATACTTGCCTCAACTATCCTTGGGGAGTAACATCTTGGTATTTTTATTGTTCCAATCCCGTGCAACTCCTCGAGCCACTGAGTCCACTTTGTAAATAACTCTGTTGTTAACTCGTCGTCCCATCCTATGCCAGACCGCCAAATATCTTGTAAAAGAATTTTTGCTTTCACAACAAAATGTGCCAGGAATCCCAAAGGATCAAACAATTACATCACTAACTTGAGCACTTCTCGTTTTGTTGGTCTCTTACTTCCATACGAACTAACTTGCATACGAACAAAAAATTATCCTCATGTGGACTCCATCTTAGGCCAAGGACTCTTCCAACATTAGAGCCGTCGTCAGCTTGCAAGTCTTTGTCACCTTTGGCGCGGAGATTCTCTGGAATACTACCAAGTATTTTCTTTGAACTACTTTTAAAATTTCTGATCACTGATCCTCCTCTTGCATGAACTTCAACTACACATTTGATTGTCCCAACCGCTTCATCATCAGTGTCAGCGCTATCCAGATAGTCATTCACATAATGCCGAGTGGTGATAGCAGTCATGGCTTCAGGAAACTCTTCTTGAAACTCTTTCGCATTACGGTTCTTCACGTACTGCGCTTGATTTGGAGACGACACTGCACCAAATATCATGACATCCATCTGCATAACGTCTGGCTCTTGTTGACGATCCATGCCCCTCCATAGGAATATTTGCGATGACTGGTCTTTCTTGATCCAAGTCCGATGGATCATCTCCTGTATGCCTCCACAGAATCCTATCTTTCGTTGACGGAACTTAAACAATACTGACATCAACGGGCACATTAAATATTGACCTTTAAGTAATACGTCGTTCAGACACACTCCGTTTATTTTAGCTGCTGCGTCAAATAATAAACGAATCTTTCCTGGTTTATTCGGATGTGTAGCTCCGTACCACGTCCTTGGCCCGGTAACAGCTGCTTCAGCCGGCGTTAACTTTCTTGCGTAGCCTTTCACTACGTATTCTTGAATCTTTGAACAGTATTGATCTGCCAACTTGGCATGTTTATAAATTTTAGACTCCAAGTTTCTGAGACGCTTCAGTGCCTGTCCTTTACTTGGTGGTAGACTTATATTGTCGCTTTTCCACGGAAGACCAATTTCCCATCTGTTATCACCCACTCTTCGTGCCGTATTTTCATTCAAGTATTCCATCCTCTTTTCTTCTTGACTTAGTGGGAGCGTTTCTGGGATTTTGATACCGATGGCTTCTGCACGAAAACTATCTTTAACCAATTGGTGCAGCTCGTCATCTGGGTTCTCATAGACATGATATGAAGTTGTCTTCTTCATTTCCATTTTCATAAGCGTCAGCGTTGCCATGAACAACCCAACCCAACTCCGTAGATGAAGCAACTGGTGGATCAGGAGGACCACTTACATAATGCAGTTTTTGACCATTCAGAATTGTTGGAGTAGCATTCTCCATTGAGTCCGTGTCCACAATCCGTAGATGCTTCCATTTTCTCCTAAGCTCGTTCATGTCGACTGACTGAGTGTGCAGAGGCAGCTCTTTCTTTGTTCGTACGTCTTTGATTTCATGAAACTTTGCGTACTTAGCTCCTCGTATTCCCAAGCTGACTCGTCTTGACTCGCAGTCAATTGCAGGCTTCTCAGATATGCCATGTAACTTGAGCTGTAGCTGTACATGTAGAAGAACCTTGTTGCCCTTAATCACTCTAGCAACGTTGCATGACTCTGCCTTGTTCTCGTCCGTTGGAGCACTTTCTCTCTTAGGGTCATGCAGCTTACAGTGATGAAGCCTTGTACACCCATTTTTTCCACAACGTTTCTTCCTTCGACAATTCCTGTACCAATGTCCTTCTCGGAGACACCCCGTGCATCTTGTACTCTCCATAACCCACTTCCATTTTCCATCTGGAGACTCCTTATTGAAGTCGGGGCAATCATCTAAGTAATGATCTGATTTCTGACAGAATGGACAGGGTTCTCTTTTCTCTGATTGCTTGCTTCCTGTCCCAGACTTGTCTTAACTTTTTTCAGTTGCGGCGCATACAACTTCCTTCTTTCTAAAGTCATTCCTAAAATTCTTATCCTTTGCCTTGGGGTAATCTTTAACTGATGATTTGCTCTCTTTGGTGGGCTTAACCTGATGGATATTGCAAGCGTCATCTGACAATTCCTCAAGCCATTGAGCGCAATCTTTAAGGGTTAAACCAGGTTTCTCTTTGGCTTTTCTACCCCATTCCATTTTGTAATTAGCTGGTAACTTACTGAGTAATTCCCCAAGGAGTTGTGGATTTCTCATATGACCATCTTTTTTCAGTGTTTCCATATTTGTGACGATGGCATCAACGTGAGTAGAAAACACAATCAATTCTTCAAACTCATGTTGCCTGATGTAGGGAGTACTTTTTGCCTTCTCAATTAGAGCTCCAATAATCTTATCTGCTCTGCCAAAGCGTTTCTCCAAAATCTTGATCACTTTGTCTACATCTCCTGAAGCAGACTTCGCCGTAGTAACTGCTTCTCTGGCCTTTCCCTTTAGACACTTTTGCAGACGCTCCATGTTCTCTGCAGCAGAGAAACCACACTCTTTTGTTGAACTCTTGAACATCGTGATGAACATTGGCCATTCTTCAGCTAGGCCTGAAAATGATGGGAGGTCTCTTCGTACTGTTTGTCTTGCCATCATCTTATTCAAGTCTTTGCCAGTGTTCACACTCTGTTTCCTAGCGAGTAGACTGATTGCCTCTATTATTCGATCTTCATTTGTTAGGCTAGCATCTTTCATCTCAGGACTCTTTAAATCTTCTAACTTGTTTGGTTTTCCCACTGTGGTGGATACCCAATTCGAGGTGGTGTCGTTTACTTTGGTGGGTATCTCGTTCGTAGTTCTGCCTTTCAATTTCAACAATCTGTCGTTCAGCTGTTCTGTATAGACACTTTCTGGCGTTTTCACAGTGAATGTTTTCTTACTGCCCACGAAGTCATCATCCAACGCTTGTGAGCCATCAGAGTCGTCATAACCGTCTTCGTCAAATGTCTCTAACTGTAATTGTTTATTTATGATGTCTTTCTTACGTTCGAGACGCCTTTTTAGGAGTGCTGACTTGGTAGCTGCTTCTTGCTGAGCCAGAGCCAATGCCATTTCTTCGGCCTCTGCTTCTTCCTCCAACTCCGCTAATTCTGTAGCTGCCTTCAACTCAGCATCCAATTTTGTCCTCCGTGTAGAGCTCGCATGAGACGATGTACTCTTCCTTGTGTGATGGTTTGAAGCCACACTAGCTGGTCGTCGATTTCGATTGTCGATTACTGTCTCATTACTTTTTTGCTCTGAGTCACCTGTGTGGCTGGGAACTCCAGAAGAATGTGCACCACATTCATCTGCTTCTCTGCCAAGTCTTCGGTCCCAATAGTCCGCAGGAAGTAAGTCGATATTTGACGGAGAGTCTTTCTCAAATCCCAGTCTCTGTGGTGGTTGGCCTTTGGTGGAACGAGCGCTCCTACGACCGGTTCCCTCCTTTTCACCGTCACTTTCTTTATCAGACATTCTCACTTCTCAACTTAAGTCAATGTCAAATGTCCAAATCACCAATGTCAACTCTTCACTTTCGAGGGGAGGCCGGAACGTGTAACACACCGATTTCGTCCAAAAAAAATTGCTGGAGAGGTCATTGGATTTCATTAGACACGTGTTTTTTTATTTTTCCTGGCGGACCCCAGGGGGGTCAAAAAAAATTAATTAAGATTTTCGACTTTTCAAAATCGAAAATCCTTACGGGCTATAACTTGGGTTTTTCAAGGTGACCAAAGGGGGGAGACTCTTCTTACTTTTCGTGTAGTTTGACGAAAATCGGTCGAATACACCCGAAAGCTATTTAGGTAGAAACCGGCGTTGAAGTATGTTAAACAGCGTATTTCTAGCCGTTTTTTAGCCAAGTTTGAAGAAAGTCGGTTGAATACACTCGAAGGGTATTTCGGTAGAAACCGGCGTTGAAGTATGTTAAACAGCGTATTTCTAGCCATTTTTTAGGCAAGTTTGAAGAAAATCGGTCGAATACACAAGAAGGCTATTTCGGTAGAAACCGGCGTTGAAGTATGTTAAACAGCGTACTTCTAGCCGTTTTTTAGCCAAGTTTGAAGAAAGTCGGTCGAATACACTCGAAGGGTATTTCGGTGCGAACCGTCGCTGAAGTATATTAAGCAGTGTATTTCTAGGGAATTTTTGGCCAAGTTTGAAGAAAATCGGTGATTTTTATATTTTGAATTTTCTGAAAAAGTAAGAAGAGTCTCCCCCCTTTGGTCACCTCGAAAAACCCATGTTATAGCCCGTAAGGATTTTCGATTTTGAAAAGTCGAAAATCTTAATTAATTTTTTTTGACCCCCCTGGGGTCCGCCAGGATAAATAAAAAAACAAGTGTCTAATGAAATCCAATGACCTCTCCAGAAAATTTTTTTGGACGAAATCGGTGTGTTACACGTTCCGGCCTCCCCTCGTTAGTCAGAACTGATCACTATAGCACTGGCGATCCGGTTCGAAGGACCATGTAATTCACGCAACTATATTAACTTCGGGTTGCCGCGGGGTGAATTTCCCGCCCTTCAATAGCTCCCCTCAACTCTTGCTGCAATTACAAACTTCACTTTATGTTTCTAACTGGAGTCGTAAATTCCAGCTGTATCCTTGTCAACTAGGGTCGTAAATCCAAGCGTCTGAAATAAAACTAAGTCGAGACAACTAAGTTGCACTGTGAAACTGGAATATTTCCCTGAACGAATGGACTCTAGCACGAAGACTAAAACTTTGGAAACTGTAATCTTGCCTTGCTATACCATACTTGTGACGGAGAAAAATGTCAACACAACGTCAAGAAGTCAACTCAATAATACGAAATGGTTTATTCACAACTTTAACTTTATCAACTTACAAAATTTTTGAATGGGTTAAACTGTGGCTTAATGAGAAACTCGGAGACACGTCTTACTTCGGGTAGTGTTCAACAGCAATTGATTTAAAGAGCTTAGGCTCCCTGATTTATACTATTCTAATGAATGAATCTTTGGGTACCTACTCTTTGTAACATTACACCATATCCTACACAAATATTGTCGTCGAGTGACAACGCAGGTTAGTTTCCCGATAAAGTCCAAATCAGTCATGAGCGCCACCTACCCCAAATTTAATGAAACTAGAAGCTGCTCTCGGCCACATTTCTAACCTAACCTAACCTGACCACCATA
>JAQIXO010002030.1:0-10737 GCA_034700305.1 Protaphorura armata | reverse complement strand
TAAAAAATTCAAAAAAAATCGCACAGATGTGTACAATACCTCAAAATGTTCAGAATTTGAATACCTTCCAGATAAAAAATAAAAAGGTCAATAAAAAAAATTTGATGACCTACCTGAAAAAGTACTTTTTGGGTAAAATTTTTATGATTAAAAATTAAAATGATTTTCAGGGCGTATGTATTCATTTGTCCGATACTGTACATAAGTAAAATCCAAATCATGTCTGTTTTATTAAATCGGTAATCACATTGACATTTTGTCAAACATTCTTGCATTTTCAGTGTTCGGAGTTGTTCGTTCTCCAAAAAATTCTGTGGACACCCTCCTACAGAGTTCAGAAGGAATATACATAAATCAATATCACTGACAATAATTTTTGAAATTCCAAACACTATACGTAAGTGATTTTCAAATTCCATTGAACTTATTGAATAAAACAAGAAATCTGGACGGATTTTTAGGTATGTAATGCCTTTCACCCTGAGTCTGACTTTTCCTTTTTTCTCCAGTAGAGTTCCAGTTTACAACATATACATACATATAAAGGATGAGCCAAAACCAACCTTCTTTTTGCCCTAATATCCTCAATTATCTGAACACTGAGATAGCTGTTTTATTTGAAATTAAACTGAGAGCCTTCTGAGCATTGTGCGACAAAGCTGCGCACTTCACAGCGCGCGCTGCGCTGTCAATAAAAATGTAGACACAATTATCCGTATATTAAAGAAAAGCTGAATATAATTTTATGTAGGTATGTGCCATTTGTATCGCGTTACGCACATTAAAATTAGTAAGAAAAAATCAAAGGAAGGCATTTGTTAGTTCTAATCAATTGTACATTTTATTCAATTATAAAGCGAGAGCAAGTTCGCGATACAAAATATTGCAGTGCTAAAGAGTTTTAATTAGTTTTTATTGTTGTTTCTTATCGGTTTCCGTAATCTGAATCCGATTCCAGCTCTAACCTTGTCACATGCTAATTTACACTTAAAACGGGTAGATCGCAGCACTGCAAGTACTATGTATATTGAGACGATTGCATCTTTTATCCAACCCATAATGATCGGAGCAGTTTCTATAAGAAAAGTAATCAGGCAGAATGTTAATCCTGCGACCAGAATGATGAATGTTGTTATTACATTAGAATCCATGGTCAAGGGGTTAGGCTCATCAGTTACTGTGATCTGGGCTGAATTTGTGGTAGTACTGAGTCGAAAACCTAATTTTTTTTGTTCATTCTTCTCCGTCATTATTTCATACCACACTTCCCATAAGTTAAGAATCCCTGACTGCATTAATAACTGCACTCTGTTGTAGAGAATATTTGCTCCCCAATCTCTAAAACTGTATCCCACAAATTCTGAAAATATTTCTTGACTTGCCACTTTAAGTCTCATAAAGTTTGTTCCATTCTCAATCTGACGTACATTCGCATATGACAGTTTAACTCTGCCTCTGTTCCGATGTACCCATTGCTGATGTCTCTTGGATGAACATGTCTAGGTAGAACTTCTTGTCGTATTTATGATAAGACCTCGGGCCAGATACGACTGCGTGTCCAAGTCTACCTAAATCATTTGGACGTATTCTGTTGCTATCTTTGGAGTAGTGAGTCATCAACGGATGTATAATAAACCAATCCATGTCAACTCCGGCGTCTTCATTTTTGATTCTTAGAGTTTCAGTGTTCACGGGCATGGGTGCTCATTTTCTTTATATTGCAAAAATGAAATATCCATGAATGATCGTTTCTGTGTCCCTGAATTCTTGACGCAAATGGAACCATATTTAGAATTTCTGAGAATATTGTTATATCTACGGAGGCCGAGTTTGAGATCTCTCTCCTCTCTTAACCTCTCCATAAAATCAAGACTCCCGTAGATTATAAATCCATCAGTCTCGTTCAACTCTGCCAACTTTCCCGATTGAGGGAGTAGAGATGTTGTCCTCACAATCCCAAGATACGCATTGGTCAACACTATAGTCACAAGTGCCCAGAGTGCAAGTATGGACTTAGCAGTATTTAAAAAACTTGTGTTTGTTCTCGCAAGATTTTCAACGTTTGAATTTGTTCCAATTTGTACCAGAGTAGACAGTGAGGCTGTGAGCGATCTAATGAACACCGTATGTAATCTCTGGTATTTGGCATTGGCTACTTTGTCAGACGAACTAGGATCTACAATTAAAGAGGTGGTTATTTTGTACACAATTGTAATCACGATTGCTACGAAAACAGAGGATAGGACGGTTGTTGTCCAACATGCCCTTGTGAATGGTTCCATATAAAATGTGAAGTCAAGGTGTTTCTGAAGCCCAACACAGGTGGCAAATTTGAAATGAATGTGTTTCGTAGAAACTACGTATGTTGGAGTGTAGCCGTATTCGAAGTTTGTAGTGAATTTGTGCACCCAGTATGCATGAAGCAAAATTGACCTTGCTGAAATATTTATTGATGTAAAGTATTCAATCTGCTCCATGGCTAAGTAAGTTACAATGTCATCGAGTGTTAAATTGGTTGGTGGATCAAATGGGTTGGAAAATAAACTCCGCTGATTCGCAATAATATCGCGTGCTGACTCTATTTCATCACAACCTTCTGGGTGTTTAGTCTGAGATACGTATTGCCAATATGTGTCGATTTTAAAATACCGTCTTCCATGGTTTGTCAGTGTATTTGATGTTTTCTCCATATGTTGTCTACAATTTCCCGTCCCTAACTTGGACTTCAAACACCCGTACACACGAGCTAGTTTTGTAACCTCGTACTGACACTCATGAGTAATGAGAGTCACTGCACTCAATTTTCCATGGTAATTGAATGAGTCAATTTTGTCAATGTTTAAAAGTGTTGGATGTACAATGTCCATTGATTGGAAATAAACTGATATTTTTTTCGTTTGATCTCATCTGACCCAATTCCCACATAAGTAGCGAAGAATATGATGTACGTACGGACATTCTCACAACCATTGACACTGTAACCGCATACAGGATAATTGATTTCTTGAAGTAAAGTAGGCTGATTTGGGAATTTTGGATTTTTGTACAATGGAGGCAAATTACTGAGGTCGTAGTCATTAAAATCATCATCAGTTCCTGGCAACAAGTTGAATTGAGTTACGCACCTCATTTTGAATAGAATTGGTAAAACTGTGTCCGAGTTATTGAGATCATGGAGGATAATTGGGTCTTGCAATGACTGAAATGTGTCGCGGTGTATTCTGTTTAACTTTTTAACAGAATGAACAAATGTGTAACAATTCGAAAATTCATGAATCCATTTCCATAAATTGTCAATTTTGATTTGCGATGGGTTCTCGTTGGTGTAAATCAAATTTGGTAGGACAATCAGAACCCAGAACCATGTAATGTTTAGGAGTATTAATCTGCCCATTTCGACCGGGAAAATGTTGGTTTGGTATTTTGTCAACACACCCCTGAAGACTGTTCTTTCGCCGTCGTCGAATTGTGCACATATTAAAAATGTTAGAAGCGGAAGACAGAACAGAGTAACTATAGCAGTCACGAAAGCCCTTTGAGAGTATTGTCCGTTTGCAATTTATTCTTCGAACGGTACGGCTACTCGTATGTAATCTGAATAGAAACATCCCAATCCCAATGCATGTTCTACGACTGGGGATTTTCCGACCGCAAAGAGACGATTTCGTGCGTCTTTCAGAGGATTGATCTTTGCCAACCGTATATATCGTAGGAGAAATTATACTTAAACTTGTTAAGACTTTGACGACACGCTCGACGAGTCCTTGAACACTGTCTAGCGTCGCGTCGTCCCAATCCCAATTGCATGCTTTTGAACTGACTCTTTTCCCTACAGTAACAAACTATTACGCAATTCTTTCAAATGGGTTTACTCTTAGTCAATTGCAAACAATGTACAGGGTGGTCCAGAAAATGCGGGCCACCTTTGAGTGACCGTAGCGGCGAAACGCCTTGACCCATTGACTCAGCACATGGCTCAATTGACAGCCCCGGCGATTCTGAGTAAGAGACAATTTCATTTGAAATAAAAAAGTTAGAATAAGGGGTCACAAGGTCACAGTGAAAAAAAATTCTGGATAACCCATGATCAGGCGAAGTAATTTAAGGTCATGGTAGGGTCTCACCTGACGACCTAGGTCAAATTTGGTGTCAATCGAACAAGGCGGCCAAGAAAACATCGTGTACCAAGATTCAGATTTTTGTGACCACCCATGTGGCGTCACGAGGTCAGCAAAGTTCAAAAACCTGAGAGACTTGTCAATTTTTAGTGACCTACTTTACTTTATAAAAACTAAATATAAATTTCAAAAATTCATAGTTTTTTAAGAAAATTTTTCCTGCCGATAAATCGTTCATACTGGAGGTCAGGAGACCCGACTGGACCGTCCTGATCGGGTTTTGGGTCATTTGGCTTTTACCATCGAAATAGGTTTACTTGTCAGTAATAGGAGTTATCTGAAAGTGAATAAACCATGTTACCTGCCAGAACTATTTTCTCCTGTAACCGTATCTGCAAAATTGCTTCTGGCATAAGTAGGCATAGCATATGCGCATCCCCATGTGTCGATGTTAAATGGGTCAAGCGAAGCGAATATTTCGTGCGCGCATGCTTGCTAGCATACGTATGGTTCTTCATGCAGTTCTTCTGAAGACGCACAGGAAAGATATGTTCCAGCACCACAAATCCTTTTTAAAAGGATAATTTTTCATACGGACTTCCATAGAAATTAGTAAACTCCGATCCAAGGTTCTACACAGAACGATGCAAGTGCTTTCTTCCATATCATTTGAAGAACCCTTGAAACATCTCTGTGGCATATATAAATTATACACTCTAAATATAATTCAATATACTAGACTTAACCGCTTATGAAACTGGAATGTAGTTCTGGCAAGGGCTCGAGCGGTTGTAATGAGCAGTTTAATAATTTATACATTATACAAAGTCGTAAATTTAAGAACGTATAATCTGAACCGAACCAACGGAAAATTGGTTTGACCAGCCCAAGTCCATTTGTCTGGTTACTATTGAATAATTCATACTATAAATAATCAGTCAGTAGATTTAAGTTAGCGTTTGCAACAGGATATATTTATTCTCAAACCCAATTGATTTCTCCATTTATTTTAGTTTAAGCTATGTATTTAAATAATTTCTCCAAATTCTAAATTAGTAAATCCGCATGCAATGTAATACTGATACTTCCGATAATAATTTAAGAAATGAATAAGGTTTTTAAATGTAATATGCGTGCATGGTAGCGTGGTAATTGTGGTCATTTATGATTGCCAAAATGTAACCTTGATTTGGGCTTTGGCCACATCAAATAAATACCGACTTGACTTGAAACCCACATCCCACATGCAAATACTCAGTTTTTGTGACTTTAGTTCTTGGTAAACATTACTTCGCTTATATTTGCAAATTCTCCCAGTATTCATATAACCAATCAGAAGTCAAAGCCTGTACCCTGGACATAACAATATTGTGGCAACCATTGAATATTTAAGTAGGAGTGAGAACCAAATTGAATTGAGGGGAATAATATCCCAATACTTTATTTTTCTAATGAATAAATAAAGCCATCCACGTCAGCTTAGCATTTGTGTTTAGGATTCGAGAAGTTTCACATTAGCAAAATGTTTAACTCTTGGAGAGACTTCTGTTCAACTGTAGGTAGAACTCGTGGAGAGATTTCTGAGCTCAGCCCGACCATATATGTTAGGGAACAATCTTGTGTAATGGAAGATGATAGAACAATCAAACTTGATGTGTGAATTATTTTAATTGTGTTTAGAATATTCGCGAAATCTACAGTGCCTATTGCCGAATACTATTCCCAGGCGTTTAGTCGAACACACAAGAACACCACATGCAGTATCGATATGTGAGCATTAGTACCATTAGTAATATTGCCAATACCAACCTCCACCATAGTTCTACCTTAGACATAAACAACTCTGCAGAAGCCATTGAATATTTTAGTGAGTGAGCAGTGAGTCAATAACTAACTTAAATTCAATGAAATGAACCAATCCATGTGTCTATTTTTTCTTCAATCAATAAAGAAGTCCATCCATGCACTTATTCCGAGTAGTTTTGATTTCTACCCAACATACCGACCTAACTTTTGACTTTACTCTTCTCCAGGGTCTAAGAGTAATATGAAGTAAAATCCAGTTGTACAAACAAAATAATTTTTTATAACAGTTTTTTGAGTAGAAACTGTTCCTGAATACACAAAACAAGAAAACATGAATTTTTGTTTGTTATTTGCTTGACGCTAAGTCTTATTTAAAAAATGGAAATCGAGAGAACAATCAAACTGAGTGGGTGGATTATTTCAATTGTGTATAGAATGGGCGCCTGTCCCTTGAGGTGGGACTTTTTTAATCAGAGAGTTGAGAGAATAAACAAAAGGCGGGACAAAATACGTTATTTCTGTACTATGTGTGTTACGTTCTTAGTTAGAATTTCATTGATACTAGCATTATTGCTTAGGCTTGACAAATTAGATCTCTCAAACATTCAGACATTCTTTGATGTCATGATTTGCGGTTATTGTGTTCTGTCCATTATATTTGACTGTCATTTGCTGTGGAAGATTGAAGAAGCCAAATTCTTTGCCAATACCGCTGCGAGAGAGTTTCGATATTTTCCAAGTAAGTATTTAAATATACAATGGTGTTTTTGAATATTATGATACAAAAACACTGTATTTTGTTTTTTCATAGGGATATACGGAATGCAAGAAAAAAGGAAGAATATGGCTGGCATTGCAATTATCGTGTTAATGACATTATACGCCACACCTATTTTGTTATCCCCGTTGGCCCCCTTGTTGCATCGGATGAGTAATAAATTCCATGTTTTGGGACCTCTCCTTTCAGCGCCATCTGGCAATCCAAGTCTTGTTCCCATAATTTTCAAATGTGTTCTACAATTCCTGGTAACTCTTTACCTGTGCTCATCCTTCTGGTTTTACACAGTTCTCTTTGTCCCAGACGCCATCATATTTGGCGACTTTGTTGGGGAACTAAGGTAAGTATTTTCAAATGAGATGAACTTTCAAAACTTTATATATTCCCAAGAATTTCTACCTAAAATAAAGATTTGTAAGCACAATTTATTTAATCACTCTAGTGTTCCTGAGTCTTCAGCTTGGACACAACCAAATCTGAGGAAAACTCTTAAAGGCTACGGCCTAAATTATTTTAAGGGAATTCAAGTTCTCGTCAATCAAACGAGTGAATTCGCATTTTATTCTCTGTACCCTGCCGTTCTAATTTACTTCATTTGCGCCTCAGTTTTTGGAATCGTTGCATTGATTAAAATCCCATTTCCGTTCTTATTTCACATTTTCAATGCTGCACTCTTAGGAATTTATGTTCTGTACCTGTATTTCTATGTTTCTCTGAATGCGTCATTGATACATTGTTCTCAGAATTACTTGAGCCAAATCACACCAGACTGTCAAACAAAATATTGGATTAAGGTAAGAAAATCTCTTCGATCATACAAATTTCCTATTGGAAATTTCAGTACGCTCCAGAAAAGTACTATTGTGGAAATATTTTGTGCAATAGTTGATAATACTATTACTCAATTACTCGCAGTTGGATAGGTTACTCATGCCTTGGTACCTGTTATTTTTTCATATTCTTTCTTCAAGTTTGTTGGTTGCATAGCATTAATCTTTAGAAGGAGGACTTTTTGTAAAAAATTATTAAATAACTTTTCAATATTTGTATTCGGGTGAATTGTGAGTCTCTTAAGACTCTGCTTGGTTGTACTCAATTAAATGATCAATGGTTAAACCTAGTCAGCCCAAGTTACTCTACCTGCTTCATTCCTTCTACTGTGATGAACTTATCCTGTGTATCAAGTTAGGAATAGAACTCAAACTCTTTAAGGTTATTTACTACTGTAGAGTATACACATAGTACATATATGCACAACATGAGTAGTATTAAGTTAGTAAGTTAGTTAACATTAGTAGAAAAGCAACGCGATGTATTTATACACGTTTAGCTGTAAATGAAAAATGACGCATCTTGGGCGAGAGCCCGATAGCCCGAAGAAGTGAAATGAGGGACGGCAGCATTAAGTGGATTACGTGTTAGTTTGTATGAATTTTGATGTATCCTGTTGAATTGGTTGACACTTAAATAAAATGAAATCTGAATCTGAAAGGAAACGACATTT
The DNA here is from genome assembly GCA_034700305.1 of Protaphorura armata. NCBI lineage: Eukaryota > Metazoa > Arthropoda > Collembola > Poduromorpha > Onychiuridae > Protaphorura > Protaphorura armata. The sequence goes on along the minus strand of JAQIXO010002030.1, from coordinate 2,531 downwards.
ACAATGATTGACTTATTCAGATTTGATAGAATTTGAGTTGGCTTCAAGTAGTGGGACATCCATTGGCTGCTGATGTGCTGTGCGATTAGCGGAAGAATTGACAAATTATGTGTGGGCTTCAAATATTTTACAAGTATGGAACCATGAAACTTGAGACAACAATAAAATTGAGTTCTGGAATTATTCCGTAAAGAATGGGGCACGTCCCTTTGAGTAGGATGCGGTTGACGTACGAGTAAAGCACCTTAGCGGAAGACCTGATAGAATACGTTGTTGTACTCTTGTGATGAGTTTCTTCTTTGGTGTAAAGTCTTCTATGATTTTAGCAGTTACTGGCACGACACAACCTCGATCTCTCAAATAAGAAATTTTGCACCGTGCATTTGCTCTGGAAAATGGATGAAATCAAAATATTTGACAATACAGCAATGAGATTTATTTCAATATTTTAAAAGTAAGTTTGTGTACATGGTAACTATATTATCTGTGTATCCATATCATGCTCTGTGACTACATACATATACTCTCAATATGTACGAGGGGTGTCCCAGAAGTTATTGCAATGTAATTTTATCAACGCCATACGATGGATCCACACCAAATCGAATTTATTTCCTCTAAACATAGTTCAACTGGAATCGAACGCATTTTTTACACTTTAATTTTTTGGTATTTTTACCTGTTCTTAATAATTATTAAAGTTTTGTGTCGAAACATTTACGCAGCCCTGACCGAAACACCAAATTGCGCCGAGTCTACCAGAAAATTTAAAAAGCCGACCTAATTTTTTTGGGTCCCCAATATTTATTGGTAATTCGTCTGAGGTTCACCACAATTTGTCCGATTCAAGACTAGAACCGATTTGACCACGCGACACCAATTCTCCTAGGCCGAACGGGATATTCCCCCCAAAATTTGTGTAGTGAACTGGTGTCATCGGTTGTGTAAAGTTTTTGGACACAACCTTTGCTGCCATGAATAGTCGATATTTGGGTAGTATCACTGCAAAATTTGAGCGCATTTCGTTTACGCAATCAGAAATGAAGTACGATTGTAGTGGACTGACCCAGTTTATGGCGCAAGAAGCTGTACAACGAGCAAGTTTTCTAAATTTCGGAAAATTGTCTAAACCCCAGAATTTTTTTTTGAGGGCTCGCATATTTTTTGTCGAACTGACTGGACTGGATATCCATTGACATTTTCCAATTTTTTATTTTCGGAAATCTAATCAGGGGAAGACGAACCACAATTTTTAAAAGGGTTAAAGTGGAGGTGCAATTTTTTTTTACGCGTAGACCGTTAAAAATACCTTAAATTCCAAGTGTAAAAACTGCGTTAGATTCCAGTTAAACTATATTTAGAGGAAATAAATTCCATTTGGTGTGAATCTAGAGTATGACGTTGATAAAATTACATTGCAATGACTTCTGGGACACCCCTCGTACATACGTACCTGCCCATTCCATTTTCAAAAAATCATGAATGCCTTATTATGCTTTGAGCATGTTTAATCAAGAGCACCGCGGAATTTATTTGACCAACATGAGCCAATTTGAGCAGTTACAGCTGAATAATTCAAACAATAAAAAAATATTCGGGTGAGGTCACAGCAGGATGTACGAATTTATGTAGCCTCGATCAAACTCGATCGATTTCTCCACTCAATTTAAATATTCCGATTTAGTTGTCAGCTTCGAATTTTGTAACATCGCCCTGCCGCATGCTTTGTTGGACAACCACTCTCAACCACTGAATATTTTAGTGAGAGTGATAACTATTACAACATACAACCATCCCAAACTAATATATTTTTTTTCTAATGAATAAACGAAGCCATCCACGTCAGCTCAGTCTTTTTGTGTTGGAAACAAGTGCGCGGCTGAAAATTATGTTTAGAATTTCCAAAGTTTCACAGTAGCAAAATGTTCAAGCTCACAAATATGGTGGTTTTTCTCGAACACTCCTGGGCAATGGAAATTGAGACAACAATCAAACTGACAGGTTGGATTATTTCAATTGTGTACAGACTGGGCGCCTGTCCCTTGAGGTGGGATTTTTTTAGCCAGAGAGTTGAGAGGATTAACAAAAGGCGGGACAAAATACGTTATTTCCGTAGGATGTGTGTTATGTTCTTAGTTAGAATTTCATTGATTCTGGCATTATTGCTTAGGCTTGACAAATTAGATCTCTCAAACATTCAGACATTTTTTGATGTCATGATTGGCGGTTACTGTGTGTCTATTATATTTGACTGCCACTTGCTGTGGAAGATTGAAGAAGCCAAATTCTGTGCCAACACCGCCACGAGAGTATTTCGATACTTTCCAAGTAAGTATTTAAATATACAATGGTGCTTTTGAATATTATGACGTGTTAATGTAGGTAGGCCTGTAGGCGACACATGTCACATGTCACCGTGCACGATGACATAGAAAAACATTGTATTTGGTTTTTTTTTTTTATAGGGAAATACGGAACACAAGGAAAGAGGAAGAACATGGCTGGTATTGCAATTATTCTGTTAATGACAT
>JAQIXO010002029.1:0-10740 GCA_034700305.1 Protaphorura armata | reverse complement strand
AATTCCAAATGAAATAGAAATATTCCAGCGGTCCCTGCAGCAGCGTCCAACCCCAAAGCCATATATCCGACCAATGGAATTGTGATTTTACTTGCGATAAATTTAATGGACGCAACCAAGCAAGACACACTGTAGATCATGAGCAAATTATTCACAAGGACCAAAATGTAACCACGTGTTAACCCATTCGCTGTATTGGTCATGACTTGAAGGCATCTCATGGCGTGTATGACGACAGGTGGCGCTCTCATCTTGTTCTTCGTGTATTTGCTCTTCATATTGGCCCTATTTGTAACAAATTAGAGGTCAGAGGTCAAAGGTCATTAAAGTTAATTTATTTTTTAATTACTTGAGCTCAGTGTTTAAGAACTGAACACCGGTGACGAATGCCATGGCCATGAAAGCAACAAAGAATACTACAGACCATGCTAGAATGAGGAGCCAACAGTGTGGAATGAGTGTTAGGAATAGAATGAACCAAGTCAAGTGTTGTTCTGGGATGTATGCACTGAGATAGCATGCCCAATTTGGATACAAGAGGTTGAGTCCAGCACATGAGAGTGGTTGCACGAAAGTGGTGATAATTCCGATAAACATGAGGTCTTCGCACCCAGTCTTGAAATTTGACCCGTTCGGTTTCACATATTGATCTGTGTAAGTATTTTTTTTCAATTTTCAATTTTTTTTTTAATTTTTAATTATTCTTTTTATTTTTATTTTTTTTTTTTATTTTTTTTAATTATATTATTTCTTTTTTAAAAAAACTACTGACCTTGCATCTCCTGAAAGTATTGATTGCACTGATTGAACAAGACCAGAATTTCTTTCCGTTTGTGAAGGGTGACAAGGTAAACGCATGAGATGATTCCATTTGAAAGAAGGTAAATGAGATGACCAATGTACTGGAGAGCATCCGCTCCATCTGGACGATAAAAGCTCCACGCAAATGTTGTGAATAAGAATGTGGCGTATGACCACTGGGCCAGGACAACTAAAATCCAACCCACCCAACTGCCATAGGATGTGAGGTGACACAGACGCCTTGTCTTGTCATCCCAATTGTACGGAATGAACATCATGGCGTGAGAGAATTTAATGTTAAAACGAATTAAATTGTAGGATATTTTGCTCAACATTTTTAATTATTTTTCAAAAATAAAATTTGAAATAATATTTCTTGAGTTTGAGTAGAATTTTTAATTTAAAAAAAATATATTCCTTGGTTTCTGGAATCGCATTGTAAGTTTTGTATTCGAGTTGTCAAGCCTTATGGTCGGTTGTCACGTGAAACACTCAGCGCTAATGAAATATAAATTATTCTCATTGTTATTCAACATTTAATGGACTGTGTAATATTTTCACTTGTAAAGTTTGGAGTTCGGTTGTCATGCAAAATATTCCGAGTTATGGAATGTAGCTAACTGTATAAATTATTCAGCAGTGGAGTGGCACTGAATTCCATGTCTCAATACACCAGCACTCTATTCCATTTTATTATGAATAAAACCAATCAAAGAAGTAGATGTAACTTGTTTAGATATTTAAAAGAGGACAAAATCGATTCATTCGGCTTCAATTCAACTTTCTATTTCGTGTACTAAATCTCAACATTAGAATTAAATATTCTGAAACAACGAAATGGATTTTAAACTTGTCGGCTTCTCTCGTAATCGTGTATTGAATGGATTGTTAATGTTATTTTAGAATTCAATGAAAAATTTTGTTGACTTTGCTTCCATCTCTCTTGGATTCAATAGTGGTAGGATCGACCTGCTATTTGGTAATCGCAATGAAAAAATTCGAAAATTCCAATTTATGTGAAATTCCAAGTCGAATTAACAAACTGAACTCAGCAGGATTCTTTACTTTACAAATTTTACCGTCTTCTGCAAGGGCAAAGAATCTCACATTTGGATATGAGATATTTGTTTGATATTTATTTTGATATTTATTTGGATTCACTGAATATGGAGAATTCAGACAAACCAGACAAATTCCTCAGAGAAGATTAGAAATCGTCTCTAAAGCAAGACGAGCGAGAAGAGAGAGAAAATATTAAGAATTTATCCATCACGCAGATTTACGTAGAGTTGCAGATAAGAGCCTAGACCTTCAGGACGACCGAGACGGCACATCCACACACCTTGAGCTCTGAACTGCAACATTAAATTAAGCAAAGCTGGTACAAAAGCAATCTTTAATATTTGCAATTGGCATAGAGGAAGAGTACATCCAATCAAAACAATCATGAACGCAATCTGTACCACTGGGAAAGAACCCAGTCGTAGAACATCCATTCAGACGTGTGTCGTTCGTGTCAAATCTACAATAATACATATAGCCACAAAGTCTGTCTTGACATTTCGTGCTTGCGTTCTACTGTCTCTCGTTGTTATCACAGCTAAAGGGTACACTAAAGAAAAATCTTCAGTTCCTCATACTCAATTCAACATTTTCGACTTCAACATGCGAATGATAATAATTTTACTCCTTAGACTGTTACGCCGAATGGGCCTATTCAACATGTTTAAGTTCATTATAATCTAAATATCCTATACTATTAAGTTTATAAATTATGAAGTAATGACGCAAGGTTTCATTATTTGCAACTGTCAAGAGTAAATACATTCAAAAGAACCACGATATCATAAATTACAACTGGGACAGACTGCGTTTAGAACATGCAAAGGGATTGGGATGTTTCTAGTCAGAGTTACACGATCCTAGCGCGTGTCATGTTGAATGCACGAATGAACAATGTATGGCAAAGTCAGGATATTCTCAGTGGACTTCTCTTGATTATTCTTTACTTTGCTGTGATCGTTCTTGTTGCTAACTAGTTTAAAGCACAACAATTTGACGACGAAGGACAGTGTTCAGTAGTCTCTTTCTCTCTTTACACATAACCAAATCAACATCTTTCAAAATGTTCAGGTTATTAATTGCACTCGTTTCACTGCTCTGGGCTCTGATTGTTCTACCAATTTTAATTCAGGCTAACACTAATCCATCACAAATCAAAATTGACGATCTATGGAAATGGCTTCATGAATTTTCGGATTGCTACACATTTGTCTATTCCGAGAAAAACTTAAACAGAATCCACCATGACACTTTTCAATCATTGGAAGACCCAATTGTACTTCAAGACTCTAACGTGTACATAGATGTACCAATTCTAATGAAAATGAAGTGCATAGCACAATTCAACTTGCTACCAGGAACAGACGATGAGTTCAATGACTTCGACCTTACATATCCAGATCCATATACAAATCCCGATACTCCATATCAAAGATTCAACTATCCTTTATGTGTTCTACGGGAATTCTTCATTGATCGTTGTGATAATATCCGAACGTTCATCATATTTTTCGCGAGTAATGTGGGAACCTGGTCAGATGAGTTGATTCCAAAAAAACGTTTAATTTCAAATCAATGGACATTGTACGTCCAACACTTAAAAATCGATAAAATTGACTCATTCAACTACCATGGAAAATTGGATCAAGTGTCTTACATTACTCATGAGTGTCAGTACAAAGTTTCGAAATGGGCTATTGTGCCTGGGTGTTTGGAGTCCAAGTTAGGGACTGGAATTTGTCGACAACTGATGGACAACATGGCTAACACACTGACGAACTATGGCAAACGGTATTTTGACTTTCCAATTCGTCATATGGAGTTTACACTTCAGAAGAAATATGGACAGACTTGTAAAAAGATGGATCCAACCGAGTTTAAGTCGAATTTGACAGATATTATTGCAAAAAAACGTATTTTATTGTCCAGCCCATTTGATCAAACAACTGATTTTGCAATCAACGTGATAGTAACCTACTTGGTCATGGAGCAAATTGAATATTTAACACCACCATGGCCAACCCGAGAAACTACTACAGACAGATTGGGTGTGGGGATACAAAACCAGTGGCCAGTACTTTAGTACTCCAACACACGTGGTTCTAACCAAACCGATTCATTTCAAATTTGCCACTTGCGTTGGAATTGAGAAACACATTGACTTCACGGTTTACACGGAACCATTCACAGAAGCATGTTGGACAACAACATTCCTATTCTCCATCCTGATAGCAATCGTGATTACAATTGTGTACAAAATAACCACCTCTGTCAATGTTGTTGCGAGTCCTACCGTCAGCAAAGAAGTTCAGTACGAGAGACTGCACACGGTGTTCATTAGATCACTCACGGCCTCTTTGTCTACCCTGGTACAAATTGGAACGAATGCAAATGTTGAAACACTTACGGGACACAACACAAGTTTTCTAAATTTTGTAAAGTCAGTACTTGCACTCTGGGCACTTGTGGCTGTAGTGCTGACGAATGCATATCTTGGGATTGTGAGGACAACATCTCTACTCCCTGAATCTGGGAATTTGCCAGAGTTGAACGAGACGGACGGATTTATAATCTACGGTACGTTTGGATTTATAGAAAAATTACGGGAAGAATGGAGACACCTCCATTTTGACCGCGTACGATTTGATGAGAATGATTGGAGTAAACTTAAGACTATACTCACTGAAACCTGTTACGATTGCATTTGCATCAGGAATTCTGGGACAGAGCGACAGTTATTCCTAGTCGTTGAGGAAACACTAAAGAACAATTCATATGAGTATCCGTGTCCTGTGGACACTACATCATTAAGAATCAAAAATGAAGAAGCCGGACGTGACATGGCATGGTTTCATACGGAACCAATACCAGGCCATGTCAAACGTGACAAAGTAATCCGAAATTATTCAGGTGGACTAAGGAACACGATCATAGGTAGCCCTTACCTTGCTTTGAAATATGACACGAAGTTCTTCAACATGTTCGTTCAAGAGACATCTACTTGCACAAGGAATGGGTACATTGGAACTGAGACACAGTTGAATACGTTTCTGTCATATGCCAATGCATTACATAATAAAGAGGGAAGAAACTTTATAAGTCTAAAAGTGGGAATTGAAAAAATATTTCCTGAATTTGTGGGATATAGTTTTATGGAATGGGGAGCGAATATTCTGTACAACAGAATGCAGCTATTAATACAGTCAGGTATACTAAACTTGTGGGAAGTCTGGCATGACATCATGGAGGAGAAGGATGCACGAAAGAAATTAGGTCTTCGGCTCAGTACTACAACAAACTCAGCACAAATCTCAGTTACAAACGATCCCAAACCTTTAACCATGGATTCAAATGTCATAACAATATTCATCATTCTTTTAGTAGGATTAGCATTCTGTTTTATCGTGTTTCTGATAGAAACTGCTCCGATCGTTATGTATTGGATAAAACGTACAATCATCACAATATATAAAAAACTTCATGCATTCATTGTATTTATTAGATCTGTCCCTCTTAAATGTAAATTAGCCTGTCATAAGGTTAAAGCCGAAATCTGTTCATATTACGAAACCTGCAAACAATGAAACGTAAATAGATGTACCTTTACTCTCTAAAATTTTGTAATTAAGCAGCCACATGTCACATTTGTGATGTAGATGCACGTGTGTGTAAAATTAAGCATTAATAAGATACGATTTGTGTAAGTAATTAATGGCACCTAATCATAATTAAATCAACGTAATAAGCAAACAAGTTTGTATCTCTCATTCAGAGTTGTGGGTTTAAATTGAACTTTGTTCACTCAGGTCATTTTATGACTCGACGATGCTTTAGTGAGTTGTTTATGAACATTAGTTATCATAATTGCATTCCCAAGCCGCCCGGATTTGATATGCGTCAATCAAAATAGTTTATAGGATTCGTGAAAGGCTCTTCACGAATCCTGCACCATCATCCATACTCAACTAAATGACAAGCACCTACTCGTCAACATAAGGTTAGGAGCGAAGTAGCCGCCCAGAGGACGTGTAGGTACGTGCCATATAAGTAAGATTATTTGATGCGGAAGTATTGCTAATCTTCGTAAATCATAACAATTCAAAAGAAATATTATTTTCATGTAAGACAATGAGAATCGTTGTCCCACTTGAGTTCATTGCCCATCAATTCTTGGAAATATTTGTAATATCCGGGTTCAGCCGCCGTTGTCGGTGATTATAAGACAGGGATTTTTGATATATATCGTCATTCTAAATAAATTGCGTTTGAATTGAAGGACCAGGAGGAGTATTAGCGAAGTGCCGTTGCCCCTTGACAGGAACTGAAGGGACGTACCGCTTGCCGGGTCCGTATAACGTACTATAAAACAATTGAGAAATTATTTATTCAAAATTTTAATAATACTCAAACTATTTCCTATACAGTGGTTTCCAGGCCCAGTCGAGCGATGAACTTTGGAATCGGTATTGTGGACCAAGTACACCAATTCATCGTTTTGACTGTCCGAAGTTGTGGGCACGTATTAGCTGTAATAATGAAGTTCATTGTGTTATTTGTCAACAAATCCTGTCCGGGATCAAGACAAAGTCTATGTGTGGAATTTATAAACTCTACCTTTAACACAAAATTAAAATTGTGTACATATTTTTACTTAAATATTTATTTTAAAAATCACTCTTCGATAATAAAAATTATTCACATAATTCGTTGTGAAATGATTTTCAAATGTCAAGTGGTTTCCTCGCCAGTAATTCTTATTCAATTTCCCTTGATTTTTCTTACTCAACCGACCTTGCCAAATGGAAAGCATATTTATAGTCACTACACTAATAAAAATATTCGCCTTGTTAAGGTGTGCCAACTTATTCTTTGAGCATGAATTTTAGTATAGGAAAGCGAATTATTTTGGACACTGTAATTTCAGGCAATTCCATGACTTCATAAATCAAAACAACTAAAAGGAAATGTTTGAAGAAAAAAACTGGAATTGTTGTTCACATTCATTAACAAATCGGTTCATTGACAATCAATACTGGGAAATATGCCACCATATATAATATATTCCCAATGGCATATATATTATATATATATGCATTATATATATTTTTAATTTTACTCTAGATATTACTCGTCAATATTGATCACATTCGTTGGAAAGTGAGTTTTAGAAAAAAAATTGTTTCATCCTGCAACATTCGCATTCCGTTTTCCTTGATTTATTTCGTACTTAACCGACCACTTAATTTCAGGCATTGTTCCATTTTATTTCACCCCATTTTTGTAAAAGCCTAACTCAGAATAACCCTAATCTGTTTGAGAGAGAGATCAGCTATAAAGGTGTATGCAAAAATTACAACAGAGTTATTAAGTTGTTCTATAAGATACAACGTCAACAATTTTTAAATTTTGAGTACTGCTTTCATTGGTAAAAATTAAATTTTCATCTGAGAATATACCATTTTGTACACAAATTCTACTAGATTTACTAACATTAATGTGTAATCCGACCTTATTCAATCAAGCACATTAGTTATTTAATCGCTTATCAAGTTTACCATGAGTAAAACACAATATTGAAATTTTAAATAAATCCGTAATACACGAACAAGACAATGAACAAGTGTGCAACACTACTCCCGTGAAAAATCTAATAGGTTGACAGATTTGATTTGGTATTTTGACTATCATATTGAAATTAGCCATAGTACAATACAATGATATATCATTGGACTCACACTAATAAATGCTTAAGTCATTTATTTCTAATGATCTGTTAATATATTTTTTCCGTTCCCAATTAAAAGCCACTCGCACTACTGAATGCTTAAATCATTCTTATGCTATGTTAACATAAAATTTGAATTTTCAAAATCGAAAATCCTAATGGCGTATAACATGTGCTTTTCGAGTCGACCAAAGAGACCTGTGCTTTTTTTCGTCGTTGAAGTTTTCTCAAAAGTACAAAGAGTACCTCCCCTGTTTGGTCGACTCGAAAAACACATGTTATAGGCCATAAGGATTTTCGATTTTGAAAATCAAAAAAGCCAAATTTATGTTGACCCCCTGGGGGTCCGTCGTGAAAATTCCAAAAATACGCGTCTAACGATTTGCAATGACCTACCCAGACAAAAAAATTGGACAAAATCAGTGTATTACAAGTCCGTCATTCCCTCGTGAGTATATAATAGAAAAATCATCTCCAGTTCTCAATATTTGGTCAGATTAAACCATTTAAGAAAAGAATTCCTGGAGCTGAGATTTCACAGATTATAAGGTAAGAGGAAAATCCTTGCTGGTAGGACTGGGTATTTTCAAATTCATTTATAATTTCGCCATGTTAAAATCGTTCAGTGTCGTCTGACCATGTTGATGTCCATAAGTTTGCTAAACTAAAGTTTTTTTTTGTGTATTGATAGCCAATGAGAGCAGAAGAGTGACGACTGACCCTGACTCAATTTTTATAGGTATTCACATATAAACACAAACATAATTACATCGGGAAAGTCCCTTCTAGGATTTTTGAAATTTACGTTTTCTTATTAAATAAAATATATTCTTTGCAGACACGTTAACTCATTAAATTGTTACTGTCAATACCGTATATTACCGAATAGTAACCTGGTCTCGAGTAGTAACCCGACCTCGAATACAAACCGGGTCAAATCATGCGTTCTTCCATAAGATCCCATGTATTCATTTGCCCCAGTACTCGTTTATAAAACGGGTCTGGAGGCGGCAAATTTAAATAGTAACCCGAATTTCTACTCGGTAATATACGGTAGTAAAATTTGCTCCAATAAAATAATTTAAGCCGTGTATATATGTATAGTGTATTTTTCTCATTACATGGCATGAGCGTAACAGTGTTGCCGGTTGCCGTGAAATATCTTGTCTTAATCAAGTCCAGTGGAATACAAAAAGACTCAAGGTCATTCTTGACCTAATGATCGAGTTTTACTCTCAGATATTTTTTCTTCTACTTAACGAGTAAAGATATGAAATCCAGATTTGAGTTTTAAAGGTAGGGTTGGGTCCATTCTAATACGTGTGCTATAGTAGTATGGAAATGTGAACTTTTCGCATTCCATTTTGCATTGCGTGTGATGCACATAATATAATGCACATGGTTGGGCGTTTCTGCTTACAATTCGCGTATATTTATGTCTACAGTCTACGCAGTCATAGTTGTAGAATCACAACTAGGTACCTAAGTTAAAATCTGCACAGAAAGGATTTTTGTGAATTATTTCCTGCATGATTCTCAGAAACCGTATAGTTTTGTTTCCAATACAGGGTGTTTCAGAACAATCGACAAACTGGATCAGTGTCATAGTATTTTTGCCATAGATTAAAATAGCAGAAGCAATTATTATTATGGACCACCCTGTACAATTATACATGGTATTAGAATACGTAGTGCAGGTAAAGTCCTACAATGATGGATTCCTTTTGATTTTTAAACTTGTCAAGTGGAAAGATGGAAAGAGGAAGTCACACATACATGCAATGCATATGATTAACTACCTAAACCTAGGTACCCAATTTCCGTTGGACAGGTAATGCTGTGCTGTGGTATGTTATGGTATTGGTATTGTCCACCCACCTCCATACATTCCCTTTCCTCTATCTAATTAAATACTTTGAGAATTTTAACTGCACATTTACCACACGCACCCGTCCGTCCATACTCAATTCAATATGAACTTACCACCAAAAGAAAACAGTTAATTTTTTTACCGTACTGTTCTGAACAATCAATCGTAAAATTATTTATATTCCTTCAAAATTTCACAAAAAATTGCGAATTAAATTTTGATTGTTTTTTTCATATTAAAAATAAGGAAGCACTAAAAAAAAATCAAGTAAGAATCACAGGTGATTTCTTTCCTCATTGTTTGTCTGTATATTAACCAAATCACATGCGGCAGGCTCCTTGGTTTTGAAGGTTTTTGTATAGCTAATGCATACATACACTACACTACACTTATAAATTATGAGTTTGCCCTTAGGGCTAAAAAACGCTGCATGTCCATACCCATGCCCATTTACGTTCAGTTAGTAGTAGTAGTATGATTTTACACTCTGTGTTACCATCCAATGTAAAATGCAAAATGCAATGGAGTATAAAATTCTTATACACCTGACTAACTGTAGAGTGATGTGATTTTTGCGAATACTGTACTGTATTTCTTATGTATGTACATAAAAAGTGAAAGTGGTCATATTTAGAAAGTATTACGTGGCATGGCTTGCATGGACACACACAAGAATATTTTATTCGTACGTAATCCTTGTGAGTCAAAATGACAATTCCAAATACAGGTGTGTCTGTCTATTCCTCTGTGCTGTGTAGAAAAAATCTCAAGGGAACAAGAGAAGAGCGTGGGAAGGAGTAGTAGTAAATTACGTTGTAAATAAATTAAATTAAATTACAAACAGTGCTGTGCTTGTGAAATTACTAAAAAAAATATTAATTAATTAAAATTTGCAAAAATAATTTAGTAATATGGAGGGTAATGGTAATGGCCATTATCCAGTAAGACCTAGTCGGGCCATGCGCCGTGACCGTGATTACGATTATGAGCGTGAGCATCAAGTTGACCTCCACCATCAGTCACAGTCACAGGTCAATTACTATGACTCTTACCGCCCAGGTCCAGCTGAAGCAGAAGATTGGACAGATGACCCAGAAGAGATGAGGACAAGAGTGACAATGAATTACCATAACAATAACAACAACAATAGTAATAATAATTTGAATCGGAATAATTTGCATGGTGGCAATGGCGTGGGAAGTGGGAGTGGAAGACGGTCAAATCTTCGAAATGGTCATAGTGCGCACAATGGGCATAGTGGTGGCGTTGGCGTCCCACGCTC